>JAANDG010000407.1:0-136075 GCA_036852015.1 Pelodera strongyloides | reverse complement strand
AACTACAATTCGATAATTTTAATACTTTTCTATTTGTTTTGCTTTATTTTTTCCTTTAGGCTGTCCATCCCACCATTTTGTGTGTGCCGATCGCTCGGCTTGTATTGAACCGGAAAAGTACCAAAATGGGAATATTGACTGTGCCGATGGAAGTGACGAGCGTGGGTTTATAATCAATCGTTATATTTAAAGTGTCATATGAAAGTGGTGAAAGGCCACAAACTGATTTGTGCATGAGGGTGGACCGCAGTGGGTCTGTTTTGAAGTTTGGTGTCCTAACAGTTTGTTAATGATTCTTGGCTATTCACTTCGCTTCAGTTAATGATCTCAGTCTTTACCGAAAAAAATAGCTCTTAAAAAAGAAGCATTGTTCGCTTTAGCATGCAAACCTGGTGACTATCCCTGTAGTGATGGAGTTTGTGTTTCGGGAACGAAGTTCCAAGATGGACGTTTGGACTGTGCGGACGGGAGTGATGAAGGTATTTATTTATTCATTTATTTTATTTAGTTTTATTATATTTAGTCCACTTCATTGTACAATTAGGGAGTAGCCAAATCTGATTACTTTGATTTTTTTCAAGTTATTATTGTATGTAAGCAGATTCTATACCTATGTGAACGTTGATGTTTCACCAGGCCTATGTATTATTCTAGCCAGTTTATAATTGTTTACACATACATAAATGCTACGTAAAACCGTATGGCACCTTGTTTTGAAATATGCTCCGCTCGACTGCACTACCACGTATTATATGTAAATTATGTTCCATTATGTGCTGGAAATGATCAGAAATTTGCATGTATGTAGGACCCTAAATCAAAACCACGTTCCGTGACGCTTTAAGATAATTCCAGAATGCACCGCTGGCCAATTTGAATGTGCTTGCGGCAAAACTCGGTGTATAGACGCAGAGAAGGTGGACAACGGAGAGAACGACTGTACAGATGGGAGTGATGAGAGAGGCCAGGGGTGAGAGACGGTTTATTATGATGATTTGGTAATATTAGTACAGAGATATATTTGTATGAGAAAGCAGCAAAAATCTTAAAGCGAAATGCCAGCCCCTTTGGAAAATTTGCATATGATAAGCAAATCCTATGTATCCTATGCTAATTTTGTACGATCGTCCACGGCAATCGTACAAAATTAGCATAGGATACATAGGATCTGCTTATCATATGCTAATTTTCCAAAGGGGCTACCATTTCGCTTTAAGATTATAGAAAGTAACCTTCTAGAAATACTGCCATCCCCGAAGAATGTCCCGATGGTTCTCCACCAAGAATCAGTCGAAGATCCCTTACTTTTGGAACGAATATGTCGCTTTGTTCGGAGCCGAATCCATGTCCGACTGAACTCGGACAAGTTTGCATTGTGAGCGTTAAATTTACTCAAACTTTTGTCTCGTTTTTGTATAATTATTTGAAGTTCGTCCACCGCGAGAAACGGGCTCATTTTTGTTAGGATATCACGTAGGCTTAACTCTTTTAGAAGTTACTGTAGATTTAAACTAAAATTCGATATGTTTCTGGATATCGATGCTCAGATATTAATCCTACCAGTGGTACTAAACCCTATTTATAGCCTATGAATATATGATGTTCGTTTTATGTAATAGACCTGTGCAATTCAGGTGGTCGGCGGTGCGTGGCGTTGCGTGTGCAAACTTGGTCTCGTACGACCGTCTGGCTCAACAAGGTCAGTTTGGTTCACTACTGAAACAGAAACTTTGGTTGACTAACGGGCAACTGACAAAAATCCTAAATACATTTCAATTTTCTACAATTACATAGTGCACATATCTGAGGTTATTTGAAGTATAGTTGAAAACGTTGCAGATGCCTGCCAATGGAACTTCTCCCGCAATATTTGGCCAATCCGATAGCAAATTGTACTGATTATCAAAAGGATTTGAATATACAAATCGGAAGTTTAAAGGTATGGTACCATTTTTTGTGTTTCATCCGACCCGTCTTTTTTTTCGATTTGCACCCCAAATTACTTTCTATTCCAGATATGTGTGTTATATAGTTTTATTAGATGTCAACATTTCATTGTCTGTGCTACAATGAGCTGTCGCGAATTTTTTTTGTGAATTGCACGACACAACATTGCATTAGAACGCGAGAGATCCAGAAATGTACCGTCAGACTCAGTCATTTTCGACATACAGTAGGAGCTTTTTTGCAAGTCGACTTTGGGTGTTATGCAATGTCCAGCATAACTATTGTTCATGCACATGTTGTATTTGAATAGTTCCATATACTTCAGCTATTTTCAGAATGCCTCATCTGTAGTGGTGAAAAGCAACAAAACACAAATTCCGAAGCACTTTCCAAAACCGGCCATATTACTATCGAACGACGTGATGAAGGTATGTTTATTTTAGTGAATTATAAAACTTTAAACCCAAAGGATACAAACTACAGGTTAAGTAGTGAAAAATGCCGAGGATTAACCATCAGACGAGTGTTTTGTAGAAAGCTTGCGTAGAATAAGATGCATGACGCGTATTAAGTTAAAATTTTGTTTAATTTCAATTTTTATGTAATTCCAGGAGTCTTTCACCAATGAACCTGAGAGTTTATTCGAGCCTGAGACACTGAATGTCCATATAAAAGAGAAGAGAACCACGCAAACACATCAGGCTACACATAAAGTGACAACCCATAAGGTGAGGATTGACACTCCGTGACACCCAAATTGATCTGACACTCAAAACATCTAGTGACACAATAGTGAACTCTCATAATTGTGGGAAATTACGCGGTTGTCAGCAATAGTACCTGAAGTAAAAGAAGAGTGCAAAGGAAAAGAATAAGAAATCGTTAGCATAGACAATCTGATAAACCTGATATCTGAAACAGTGTCTTTCCTTTCTGAGTGTTATGCTACAAAAAGGAGTAGAATAAAGTTATACGCATATTCGAAGACGACAAACAAGAAGATTCCAAATCTCCCTTTCAATTAGGTTTCCTCGGTTATCACTGGTGGTATCACAGTGATTCCCCAACAACATCAGATATCACGGACAACCTACGAGAATAAGACGATGGTCACAGGAACAACACAATTGGGCTCTGACGTGAGTTAGTCGGATCACTTTAGTAGAACAAAACTAGCAGAGAAAATTGTGTAGGCTTCTCTCTTTGCTTTCGCGTTTCTATACAAATAATTTGTCGGAAGCTCAGTCATGCGTCTTTAGTTTACTTACAATTAATTAACAGCAAGATTGCCGTTGAAATTTTGATTAGCCTCTCGGTTGCAAACGGCGAGCCGCACACAAAAAGATGCGCGGAGGAATAGCCGCACACCCAAATATTTGCCCAGCTCGTGCGGCACACGGACAAAATTTTATGCATCTTTTTTTTAGAATGTCGGGCATTCAAATGATTCAATTCCCTATGATTTATTATTTACTGGCGATGAAGAGTTTGATTTGCTTGAACAAGAGGAGATACAATGCGATCCGAACTCGAATAATGGAACGCAATGCGAAGGTTGGAATTTTCATGAGTTTTTAAAAACTTGTTTTTCTAAACTAACTTAAAAATGCAGGTGTAATAAGTACTACCAAGTCACTCCTTGTTGTTAGCATTCAACGGGGACGATTTGTATTCATATGCTAACACTGTCAGAACTACATGTAGTAAAGCTCGATAAGAAATTTTTTCTGACATAGCGAGCAACGACTTGTGCCTCGGACAAACATATTTTATTCACTCATTTCACTGTTTTTCTCACAGGTGAAAACGTCGGATGTGTGCAAAGTCTGCAAGGCTTCTTCTATTGTGGATGTGCGAGTAATGCAACTCTTATTGATGGAAAATGCGTTGGTGAGTTGAATTGCAATTAACTACAGTCATGTTCCAACTTTCGAGTCAACCGTATTTCAAAATTCAGTACAAGATTTACAGTTCTTCACTAGACACTTGTTCGTTAGATACAGTCCACTCGGGTATTGCATAATGTTTAGGTTGTATTCCTTTTAGCGCTCTTTGACACAAACTGTTTAGTTCTGATGAACGAGTGTCAACTGGGTGTCGATGACTGTCACGAGGCGGCTCTTTGTATGGACAACTACCACGGATACGAGTGTCTTTGCAAAGAGGGCTACCTGGATGTGTCACCCGATCCAATTTCAAAACCCGGGAGAAAGTGCCATAAATGTACGTTTCTTGAGGTTTTCATAATTGAAGAACGATGGTTTAATTCTAGTGCGTGGTTGAATGGCGTTTGCTTTACTATGCGATTTGACTAATAATAACGTGTCTTATAGTCAAAACAAATAGGACACGATGACATTTCAACTTTTGCAGCGACTTTATGAACCATCAGTTTTTTTTCTAAAACCCGGTACACAGGTCTTACCTCTATCACTACATGTTATCTATCACAACTATCACTATCTGTGACTAGCTAATTCTAAGGATTTAAAACAACACTTTAGGTCTTATTATACTAAGGGCTTATTATACTAATTTAGGTCTTATTATACTAAGGTCTTATTATACTAATTTAGGGACTTATTATACTAATTATACTTATTATACTTATTATATTATACTTATTATACTAATTTACTAATTTATACTGATTAGCATTCTTTTAGTGGTAAACGAATGTGCAAATGGTGGACAAAATGACTGTGATCCAAATGCGAAATGTTTGGATAAACCCTTTGGTTTCACTTGTCGGTGTCACGCTGAATACTATGACATGTCACCGGAAGGACCGAAGAAACCGGGAAGGAAATGTGTCAAATGTCAGTTTATCGATTGATTTTGGATGGATATTGATTGATTGATTTTGATGCTTGATGGTGGTCTGCAGTACGGACATCTGTATGGCTCGGTTTTCCGCTGACGTGTTCAGCAGTAGGCTACGAGTTCCAGATGACATATATCTCGACGTCTTCGGGCTTCGTGCTAGCGCCATGAGAAATCGCCCATGATTCCTTCACATGCGTTGGAAGGGAAAATAGTCTAACAATAAGAAAAGATGATTACAAAAACTTTTCGTAAGAAGTTGTTCTTATATCAGAGTGCAAGTTTTCCAAATTTGATTTCCATCAATAATGCACACAAATTTAATATTTTTTAGTGATAGACGAGTGCTCAACAAAGAAAAATGACTGTGTTCGGGAAGCAAAATGCCGGGATTTGCCAATCGGCTACACTTGTCAATGCCCGTTTGGATTCACAGATATATCAAAGGACAAAAACAAACCGGGAAGAGTTTGCGCACAAAGTTGGTTCTTCTTCTTATAATGATGACAACTGTTCATGAAACTTGGACATGACCAGTATTTCTTGTCATAAAAAATATCACAATTTAACTAATATAGACAAGTAACACCGCACCTAAGAGAATATCGCTCGAGATAATTGTCCTAATGTACTTTTAAAGGGATGGGACACGTGAAATTGCGAATTGCAAATCCCTAGATGTAGCTTTTTGATTATTCCCCGTTTTGTCTAGTTGTAAGAGAAAATCTGAGGATTTCCTGAAAATGGCATCTAATGCACTTTGGTGTCTATGAAGTCACTAACATTCCTTAAAATATACTCTTTTTCAGAAATCCAGTCCTTTTTCAGCTTTTAACACATTAAAAAGAGGGTTTCGGTCATTTTACCCTGTGTTTTTGAACCAAATTAGTGAGAGCTTTTAGCCGGACGAAAGCCTTTGGCTACTTTGTTTTCTGCCTTCACTTGCGAAGTGCTGTCTTAAAATAGTTGAGTTTGTAGGAAAACAATTGCCGAACTCACAGAAAAAACAGTCGTTGGCCCGTCACCAAATGGTTTTTACCGAAAAAAACATTTCGTGTCTGGTTCACGATTGGTTCATGACCATCTGTTAACCAGTTGAGGACGGCTTTTGATATTCGATGAAACTTGGTCACCACATGGTCACGAAGTGGTCGCTAAATGGGCTGGGACACGAAAAAAAAAACCAGTGAACCATCACCAAATGGGCTCACCCTATTTTCCTCGACGGTCAGGAAATTCTTTATAGTTTTTGGATGGGACCCCCAGAATTTGCATATTTACCTCATAAAAGTGAAATCCATGCGAGAAATATTAAGCGTTAGAGGAACATTGTTATCTGTTCCGCAAATCGTTCTCGGCTATTTTACAATTCGGGTTTTCAACGCTTCTATCTTCTATCTCCCTCTTAATATTCACTCCTAGCTCCTCTTTTCTCTCTCTCTCTCTCTCTCTCTCTCTCTCTCTCTCTCTCTCTCTCTCTCTCTCTGCCTCTTTCACCCCTTCCTTCTCCCTGAATATATTAATTTCCTCTCTCTCTCTCACACTCTTTCTTTCTTCATCTCCCTGCTAGAATAGCGTATTATGCCATCTAAAACCCGCCATCTAAAACATCCGCTTTCCTATTCATTTACACCCATTTACATGGCTAGATAAAGAAATGAGGAAGTGCAAATTAGCATAATAAGATCGATTGGGATAAGTGAGATTGATTGTCTGGGATATAAGACTGTCCTGGTCCAAGACGGAAAGTAGCTAATGGTAAGGGCCTAAGGCCCTAAGGCCTGAGGGGCAATGAATTGCCCATATGTAAGCTTGCCAAATTTTGCCTATCATGAGCACTACAATAGTGTTTTGTAGACTTCGAATTTGTGATAAAGGGGCGAGGTGCGCTGGTGAACTATTCTACTAATTGCAAGTGTTCCCTTCATATTCATACGCAACCAAGATACCTTTTTGGTCAAAAAGCGTATAGATGTACGCATTTAAGAGTAAATCTTGGCCCCTCAAAACTTGAAATGTCACTCAACTACAGTACTCAATGCCTCGATTGCACATCTCCCAATCACTGTCCGATTCCATTTTACTGATTTCCAATCAAAACGGATTTCCAAATCACTCTTTTTATTATTTTCTTTCCAATTTCTTCATGTGGTCTAGACCACACCCCGACTCCCGACGGGCGCTTTTTATGCACATTTGCGGCAACAATGCTGAAACTGAGCACTTTTTACCTCAAGATCTATTTTGGGTTACGGTAGCCATAAGACATACTAGCTATACAGAAGAATTGGACAATCATATATACTTAATTAGCCTTTGGAATCTGAGCTAACGAGACGAATTATTGTGAGACTTAGAATTAAGCTAACATTGCGAAATGCAAGAATGGTTGGCTTTACCACGATCGAACAATTATGTTTTCACCATCGACCCGCTAAAATTATAACGGCATTTTTTTTTCTCAAGCCAGCACGTTTTTTTTATTGTATGTACAATCATTGGAACACCCCGATCTCTTAGTTACGGCTAATAGTATTACCTATGCTTTAAAGGAGGAGGCTCACGAGAATGAAGTGCTCAAATAGTTTCCTTTTATCGACAGACGATAATCGATAATCAAGATTATCATATTTATGTATTTATAACCCCGGGTTCCCCATCGGTTAATTAAATACCCGAGTGGCTTACAAAGAGTGGCGGTATCTGTACATGTCCGTGCACAGTTTTACCCGCTCTTTCTGTCAAACAAAATGAGTGATCATGACCCAATTTTGTGTGTACCGCTCCGCTATCTGACACACACAATGGTCAAGTCTGTTTAGTACAAGATATACTGATTAGTGATAAGGATCACTGTGGAGACTGTAGACGATGAGGGATCTGATTAGAGACAGCATGACAGGGGAAGATGTCCGACGGTTAGAGATCTGATTAGTGCGGTTTGGCATCGGAGACACTCGACAACTAGAGATATAATCAGTGATAATAAATTACGTTGGTAACTTTTGACAACTAGAGATGTGGTAGAACAAACTCGGATATATACGGACTAGATAGTTGTTCTAGAGAGGAGAGTGGGTACCGAAAGTAGTAATGTAGTAGTAGTATTGTATGGTTAATATACTGTAACAATGAAAATGCATGAATGACTGAGTAATTTGTATTGCTTAACATATTTCTTAATGAATAAAGGTGCACGCTCTTGAAGCGGTGAGTCAGCACCTTTCAAACAGAAAAAAATGGTCCATGAAATCGTTCTTTTCTCTCTCTTTTACATGGGAAGAATAGGTCATCTTTGGTTGATAAAACAGTCACTTTTGGATGAATTTCCTTTTTTTGACCAGGGTCTTTTACAGACAAAGATTTTCATTCATCAATAATTTGTCAGTGGGAAAAGGAACGGTGAACAGTTGGATTTGGCGCAGAACTCTATTGTTGCATATGTTCCGGATCTTGTGGAAAAGTATTTAAAACAACAAAACTCGATGTTTCACAAATGCTAGAATATTGTGCCAACTACAAGACAGATAATGTGAAGGAAGTAAATTAAATTACCACAAATAGTGCACCGAAACCTAAATTGAGAATCAGGGCAGAGGCACATGCTTAAATTAAAATTAAATTAAGAGTATTAATTTGCAGTGAACAGCGACGATGTTTCCGAGGGATCCATATGCTTTCTTGTTGGAAATAAAACGAAATGCACTTGCGCGATTGGATACGCGGATTTGAAACCGGATGTACCAGGAACACAGTGCACGAAAGCTCTCGACCAAGGTATAGTTACTCCGGGTAGTGGTGCGCCACTTGTGCGCCAGTCGTGTGCCAAATTTATTTGTGATTCTTCAGCGCACGACTGGCTTGCTACCGCATATCCCTTGAATAGTAGACCTCTAGCGTTATCAGTATTTTTGTCATTTCTTAGCAGCTGCTATCAGCGACCATATGGTGAATCAGCAGTATTTCCTCGAACAAAAAAAGTGGACCACCTTTTTCGACAAGGTCACTCTTTTTCTGCTTGTGAGCAATCTCAATGCAATGTTTATTTGACTTCTCCGTGACATGATCGCATTAAATTTGCATAAAGGATTGATTGAACGACTCGGGCTTCCTACGCTTAGATTTGGGAAAACGGTACAGGTCTCTACCGTCTACCGTCTACGGTAGTTAGGGCACGCTTTAGGTGATTTCATGGATAGCCTTATTCCACCCCTTTTGTGATCGAGAGCGCGAATTTTAATGGAAACAGTTTCGTTTCATGGTCATGGGAATAAGAAGTTAAGAATTGGGGTACGGTACTTATAAGTTGTTATAGATAACTCCTTGGGAATGTGGGATATTCGGATATTGCAAGTAATTGAAAATTGTTATTTTAGCACTTCAGTCATGAAAGGTTTTAGCCTGGCTTGATTTCAACCCATAAAGTAGGAGGCTCACGAGAATTAAATGTTCAATTTCTTTCCTTTTGTCGAAGATGATGGTGTTAGTGTTAGCTCCCAATAAACAATAAAGCTCATACGTCCCCTAAGTTAACGTTAGTCATTGTTCTTTTCCCCGGGAATATCATAGGTTTTCCAAATCCGGACTACCATTGTTTAGTCTAAAAGATAAGTGATCACTATTCCTTTCTTTTATGTTTGCGAAATGTTTCCCTGTGATTGCTTTAAAGGCTCAAAAAAGTAGGAAACGTCCACTCATTTGGGATCCCATTAAAGAAAACTGAATTCCGAAATCCAGTATAATCATCTTATACAATCTTGCACAACAACAGAAACATGTTGTGATAGGATTTAAGGTGAAACAACAACATGAATGAGCTTATATAATTAAGTGCGTGTAAGTAATGAAGACACTTTTAAGTGCTAGGTTAATCTATGATATGCCCTAATTTCAGCTAATCTTGAAAATTCAATGATAGAGCTACATCTACAGTATAGGTGATTTTGAATATCGTACAGTAGCCAGAACCCAGTTGATTTACTGTACTTCACTTCCCGGAAATCGAGTATAAATCTCCTCAAGTTCCACTCAGGGTCTTGGATAATAATGGCGTTCGAGAATGACCACACAATTACGTGGTCGATTATGAAAAATGATTTTCTTTTTCTTTTCTTAGCCTTAGCACCAATGACCCTGACCCTCAACAAACACGGCTCTCAATGGAAATATCGGATTTTGCGAAGCAAAAAGCTACCGTATCGAAAATCGCGTGAAATTGAACGTGTTCGGGTAATGCTGTAATCTGGGAAAAAGTTTAGATAACAGGTATCTTACTTTCATGTCAGAACAGGGCGTTACTACGTATATAAATATATATATATATATATATGTTCAAAAAAAATTTGAGAATCATCCTATCACAACCATACTTAGCCTATAACAGTACACACGTACACAGTACAGAGGTGACAAATTCAGAAAATTTTAATTTTACATAGTTTGCTTGAAATTCAGAGTTTCCCGTTGTTTTACTGTGCGTTGACTTCACATATCGTTATTGCTGTAATCTTACAGAAATATCTCGCCCGGCTGGCAGATATCCGCTCGAAGTTCGAAGAAAATTTATCTTTTCCTCTACATATAACATAACTAATTATTAAGTGTACCTGTTGTCAGAACTCTCCATAAAAGTGGGCGTGGTCTCCCGGTCCCACCCATCGCTAAGGGAACGCGCGCGCGAAGCCCGCTCCCCGGGTGCTCTTTGCGCGCTTCGCGTTCGGCTCTCTTTCCCCAAGCTCAACCAATACAGGTCTATTGTCCCCCGCGGCTATAAGCATCCAAAACACTGAAGGGATCACACTTTTCTATATCACAACGAGAACAAGGAACCCGGGATTTTATTCCGACCGCTTATTAATTATGCGCCTTTTATGGCTTTTGGGGTTATTACCCCTATTGACACAAGGTAAATTTGTTGCTTATTTTTGAATGTGTAAGATCTAAAGCGGTGTGTCACGTTTATGAAGCACATGCTGGACAACAACTTGCAATGTATTATATGCAAATTGTGTTCCGTTGTGTATCATAACAGAGTGCCGCCCACTGGCAAAACATTCGCAACCCACGTACCATACCTCTTTAACAATAATGATCGGTTTCAGGGTCAAACCCTTGTCAGGACTACTCTCGACACGATTGTGACCCAATAGCCGAATGCATTTCCGAACAGCCCGGATATTTTCAATGTCATTGTCCGCGGGGATTTGTTGATGTTTCTGACGATAAACGCTTTCCCGGAAGGAAATGTGTCAAAGGTGTGTCAAGTTTAACTTTTTGTGTGTCACACTAATTTTTTATTGTTTTATTTATGCGTTGTCACTTATTGTTTGTATTCATGCCTTGCTCATTATCAATCTTCTTGTTTTCTGAAGCTACCATATTGATACATCTTGTCAGAATAGGCGTGCTTACTGTTTATTGAAAGACTCTTTTAAAACAAGCATTTCTAGTGTTCTTCCCCTTGCTTAGTCCCGTTTTCATCAAGTTATAAGTGGTTTCTTAAACACTTGAATCTTTGGACAAAAACCGCAGAACCAGCTAGAAATGTGGGCATTCTTTTCCATGTAAAATAGCGGTCAAATTCAAGTGGCCTGTAGTTATTAGAACATATATTGATCGATGCTTTAGGATTTAGACTAGACTGAACTGATTATAAAACTTGGAATTGATCTAGCATCGCAGAGTATGGCAGAAAAAGACAGTTATCTTACAATGGTCCGTTCGACCCTTATTTCACAAAAAATCACTAACGGCAAGTTTAATTATATTTGTAGTTTGGTGGTTTTAGGTTAACAATCAGTTCATATATTTTTCTATACAATTTCCCAACACAAACGAGAGAGAAACGAAGCGCGCAGACACCAAAATTAGGCCATTTGCATTAGCAGATAAGTGCATTAGGATTTAACCCTCCTATGTCTTTCTTTCTTTATTGAAGGGCGGTTTTCAAACTTGCAAAATCAACCTTGTAGTTTGTAACATGTAAAACCCAGGGAATAAAATAAAACTATTATAAAAAAGTTGCACAATAGAGTAAGGTTCATGCTACAAAATTTTGCGTGTTTTCTCGAGAAACTAATTATGAATTGCTATGAATTATGAACCAGGAAGAACAAAGGATGTATTATCGACGCTTTGTTGAGGATATGGATATGGGCGTAGTGAAACATTCCTATTTCTGGGGGGGTCCAAATATTGGAACAAACCAAAAAGTTTTATTTTGAAATCTCAGAAATCTGCTTCCTTTCTCCGTCTGTCTCTCAATTTGTCATTTTGTCTTTGTAATGACATACCGACATGAAATAATTACCATTTTCCCATAATTCATTCGCTCTTTTTTCAAAACACCAAAATAGACGATTGGCCTTGGAAAGGGCTCCCTTTAAAGGGATGCATAAGGCAACAAAGTTAGGGTGAAAAGTTAGATCACTGTAATTTTACATGCCATTCATGTTACTAACACGAAAACTGGCATTCCGTTTAAACGAAAACACCGGGAGTTATTCCCACGCCCCAAAGCAGTGTCTGCGCAAGTAAATTCAACGTAACTTTTTTTGAGGGCCTGGCCCGTTAAAGAATGGAGAAGAACGGTAGTGGCACCTTTTCTGTAAAATCTTGCTAAAGAACCTCTGGCAGTACTATTATATATTAATGCACTTTTCTCATTGCCAGCAATTTCCATTTGCTTCATAAGTCGTTTAACCTTGAGATCGCCCCACAGCACACTCATAAGTGTAACAATTGACCGAGTTTATTTTCCAACTTTAGTAAATATTAAATATGGAAAAATATAAAAATAAGGTTACCCTATGATACGCAAATGGAGGGTTACGTATGTACTCAAAGCTGTCTACTCGTATACCGTACCTTAGATACCTTAGTTAGAGATCCATCTTCAGCAGCTTGAACAAGTTCTGTGGATCCCTGCCTTCCATTTTCTTCTATCTTGGGCGAGTGAAAAAAATTGACAAAAAAAAGCGTGCAAAAAATTATATATAAGTTCACGATATGCATCATATTTTGTTTCATCTTGCGTTGCATATTTTCTGTACGCAAAGTTACACGTGTTTTTTTTTATATTCGCAAAAGGGGAATTTTTGCTGATTTTGTGCCATTAATTTTTTCTATATCTTTGTTCTGCCTGCTTTTTCCATGTAAAGTCAACTCAGGGACATTTGCATATATTGCTCCTTGTTTGTCCTTGAAACCGGCGTGTCACATTCACTATTGAGAGAACTAGTAATTTAGTCCGTCAAATGGACTCCCCCATGTCGCACAAAAAGGGTACAGACACAGTGAGTTAGCCCCCATTCATGTCAAATACAATTAATTGCTTAACATTAGAATATCAGGATGAATCAGCTTGTCACAAGAAGTTGGCGCGAAATTTGAATAAGTCAGTGACTACGGTAGATGTAGGGGGGGGGCCGTTGTCTTTCAACCGACCATGAGTTATTGCTTTCCTGGACAGGTGTTGTTTATGTCATTTGTAGGAGGGGTTGTAAGTGAGTAATACTGCTAGAAATTGACGACAAACAGCATAAAAAAGGGATTTTGTAAAATTTGTTTCGCAGTGCAAAACAAAGGCAATACTACGTGAACCTGTTCCATATTTAGCATTATCCTTTGTTAGAGCCATAGCGCGAACATAGTTTGGGTTACATCAGCTTTTCCCCAGTTTCCACCCTGAATCTGTTCCTAGACGAGAAAAAATGGAATTATTTAGATCGAGCCAGTTAAAAGAGCATATTTTATATTATCTGCGAAAATTTTATAGTTATGCTCTGTGCCCCCAACCGAAGTATATGATTCTTATGAAACATGCCGAAGTCTCATGCGGAATAATAAATAAATGGCTTAAAATCCATGCGGAATAATAAATTATCCACTCTTCAGTCTTCTTCTTTTTCTACTCTAAAATCGTTGTTGAATGCCTAACACTATATATCCCTATCAGCATCCTTGTATTCAAAACACCTTTGCCGCGCACAAATAATTTGCATATTTGATCTTATCAAGTACACATAACTGATACCCTCTCATGTACCCTGGCACAGTCTGCCGCGAGCTGGTCCCGACGGATTTTTCAAGATTTATTATCGCTCGCATTGGATCATTGTATCTTGTATCATCATCCTATCAATTGCGCGGGCTACATAAGGGCGCGGTTCTCGAGAACGCGGAGCGCGAACCCCTCAACAAAAGCCGTTCGCGTCGGCGCAAAGCGCGATGGACATGGGCCTAGACACAGAAAACGAGTCTTTGATGATCCAAAAACACATTTATCGCCAAGGCTTTGACTGATACTGCGCATTCATGAATCACTGATGAAAGGGCTGCGAAATTAGGGGGAGATAAATTATAGGACTTGTGGTTTGGACTTGAATATTAACGGAAGTGACTATATAATAGGTAAACGTCAAGGATTACTTAAACTTTGTAGATTGTTTGTAAAGCGTTACGTCAAATTTTAATGTGGGAATAAAAAGTGGATACCTCTTAGTTACACCGAAATTCAACGCTATTTCTCACATGGCAGTTTTACACACAATTTCCAAAACGTTATTGCATGTTGGTTTGGTGTGTATGCTAGACAACTGCATTTCAATGTATTAAATGCAAATTTCTGACCGTTTTGACCGGAAGTGCAACATTCCGCATGAACATGGCAACGCGAGTTACGCAAACCACATTCAAAATTACTTTTTACAAATTCCATTCTGACGTGATAATTCCGGGACACTAAATATGCATATTATAATTCTTGACGCTCCAAAAATTCTCTTCCCAATCTTATTTCTTATTTCTCTCCTTGGTCAATATCGGATCGAATTTGCCTGTTGCGATTTTCTTGCTTTTCTTGTCCTGTGAACTGGGTCAATCCTTTTCCTCCAACAAACTCTTTCAATACTTTTGTGTAAACGATCGCAGTAACCTTGAGCAGTTTATCCAGTGAGCAAATTAGGAAACATACTGCTTAAAGTGAAGGAAAGTCCATAAGTATATGCTTTGTCCGGTGTATAAGTGGATATTTGACGTCCAGACATTCCGATGTGAATATCAATGGAAGTACAACACTTACAATAACTGCAACAAATAAAAAGTTTTGCATAGCTCGACTAATGTTTGATAGATTGAAGAGAGTATATTAGGCCAGTGTGGCAAAAATAATGCCAGCTCCTATTATTTTTATTCGATGAGGTTAACAAAAAATAAAGCGAACCTTTGGCTCGTACCCTCTTTTCAATGAGATACGTTTTTACGGTTGTTAAAGGGATGGGGTCACTACAAAAACACCTTGTTTTTATGCTTTAGTTTGATTGTACAAAGGTAGACTTAAACAAAGAGCATAAAAATATTCCTTGAATTATTCCCCAGGGAAGATATTAGGTAAAAAAAAGGTGAGTATTGATCGACTTCCTATAAAGTTGTACTGCAAGAGAAACTAAGGAAGCTAAGATATATGGCTGAAACACACTGTTTTTTCATTGTTTTAAGTGAAATAAACGATGAAGACTACAGTTTATTTTGCTCAAATCAGTGTGTTTCAGCCATATCTCTTAGCTTCCTTAGTTTCTCTTGCAGTACAACTTTATAGGAAGTCGATCAATACTCACCTTTTTTTTACCTAATATCTTCCCTGGGGAATAATTCAAGGAATATTTTTATGCTCTTTGTTTAAGTTTTCCTTTGTACAATCAAACTAAATCATAAAAACAAGGTGATTTTGTAGTGAACCTATCCCTTTAAGGGAACTTCGTATTGCCTTTCTCTATCGAACTAACTTTCATTTTCTGCCGTTTTAACTTTTACAACCATTATACTGTTTAGTGAAGGCCGTGGTTTTACAGATCGCAAATGAAGTTTTTCTTGTGATGTTTTTGGAGTTGTAAGGGGTTTCTGGGAAGTATGAAAGTAGGGACGTTTCATTATTAACACGTCCCGATTCTTTTGTCTACGTTTTTTGTCACTTCAACCCGGAGCCCCTTTTTTCTAAATTTTCCAATAGTCCTATCCAAATTCGAAATAAATAAAAGTAGCCATGTTGGCGCTGGCTATCCCTTTGTTAACGATTTCGTCCGTTATAGACGAGGAACGCATAAGATCCCTCTCACTGTCCCTCCCTCTCTAAATGCCTAAACCTCACTAAGTCTCTAACCCCTTCTCTCTCTCCTTCTCCCTCTCACACCCCTGTCTCTCCCTCTCTCTCTCTCCAAAATCTTGATGTTCCGAACTTGCTCTTAGAGGCTTTCGTTTAGCCCCCCCCCTAGGTCTGCAGGCCGGTTTTACCCTCCCCAGTCAGGCTTTCTTACCCAAGAAATCACACGAATAACACGACCAACGCCCAGTTGGGTTTACATTATGGTAATAGGCAGACCCACTAAGCTGGCAGGGGGCGGTTTCAAAAAAGTGGGGGAAAAACTACTAGGGAAAATTTTTCTCAGACCTGTCAAAATTCATATTGTGAGAATAATTTAGAGTGACTACCGTAGCTAGAGGTAAAAATAGAAACTGAGATGTGGCGTTGTACAGAACAGCTTAATCTACCTTTCCTTGTAGATATCATAGTTTTAGCAAGATATCTCGATAAACTCAAAGTTTGCTATTTTTTTTGTTATGAAACCGGCAGTAAACCGCTTTATTTCAAGAAAACCGCCTTTCCTTGTTCGCTGTTCGTCAATAATTCACATTTTACGTGTAACAATGTGCTTTCTTGAAGCCGAATCTCAAAAACAGGTCCCTGACCCAGTCGAGCGCAAAGCGCGAAATAACACGCGTGTAGCGCTGGAGGCATTATTGGGGTTTGCCACATAATACAATGAGCAAGACTGTTAGACTGCGTGCTCTAAATAAACGGATGAAACATAGAAACGGTAATGATTGAGTAAAACAATAGCTACTGCGATAGCGATTTTCCTGTGGAATGCACGATCACCTAGACAATTGAGGCGCTAAGTAAATTGTGCGCCGCACGCAAAACGCAAGTCAGCGCGACTCCTCTGCCGCCATGCGTTCAACATTGGTTGCGAGTAGACAAAACAGGCTCGGTTTTATTTGTGAGTAGTTTCGCTCCCGAACTGATCCGGACTTCCGTGTTATTTGGTTGTACAGGAAATGTTTTCCTCAAAAAAAAAAAAAAAAAAAAAAAAAAAAAAAAAAAAAAAAAAAAAAAAAAAAAAAATGTAAAGTATTTTTTTTTATATACAACATAATTACTTTTTTTCAGTGGTCGACGAATGCTCGCTCGGTTCTCACAACTGTGACACGCACGCCGATTGCATTGACACCACCCAGGGATTCACATGTAGATGTCGTCCCGGATACTCTGACGCAAGTCATGACACACTCAACAACCCAGGAAGGATATGCAAACCTGGTGGGATTTTCATAAATACATTGCCAAACGTTTATTGTTTTAAATACTACAAACAGTGTTATGAGAACATTGTTTTTAATCGTAAGTAGCAAAAAAAAATGATTTTGGTGTTAATAGATTTTTTACAATAAACTTTTCTTTATGCCATTCTGACCATGAATATGATCCTTCTTACAGTAATATTTCTCTTCTCTGTTAAAAATATTGTGTTTGAAACTCCTAAGTTGCAGCTCAACGCTCGCAATGTCTGAATATTGACTGTGCAAAGGAGGCTGAGTGTCGCGAGTCCCCCTCAGGCCCCGTGTGTCAATGTGTTAGTGGATATGTGGACATCAGCAGACAGGTAGTTATCATTTATATATTTATATAAATGTTTAACATTAATATAGATTAATCATACCTATGTTGAAAATGGTCAATTTTCAAGGGCCGCGTAAAATACAAAAAGAACGACAATTGTTTATTTTTCAAATGAAATATTATTACGCACCCATGAGTGCGGTATACTTGTGTACTGTACACCCAGTTTGTAACTGTAGATGCAGACAATAAGCTGAGTATTGTTGTAAATAATTTAGTTTTATGTAAACTAATCTATAACAATTGTTTAGCACGGTCGCATGCCCGGCAGAGTGTGCCGCGCAGTGGTGAACGAATGCGCTCTGAGCCAGCACGATTGCTCGAAAAACGCGGCGTGCATTGATACAGCCGAAGGATTCACGTGCAGGTAAGAAGTGGTGACATGATCAAGTGGTTAAGAGTCTGGTTTCCAGTTGAGCGACGATGGTTCAATTCTGATCTGTCTTGGTCTTGGTGTTTTATGGAGAGGAAGAGAGAATAAGTGGAAAGAGAGGAAGAGATGAAGGAGGGAGAAAAGATAGAGAGAGAGAAACAAAAAAAAGAAAGAAAGATATAATTATCATTCCCTTTTGTAGATGTGGTGAAGGATTCCGCGATGAATCCCCTGATCCGAGAACCCATCCAGGACGAGTCTGCGTCAGAGGTAAATAATTTGAAATTTTTTAGTGCAATTATCATACTTACCATGCATATTTACATTATGCGAAAATGTATAATTGGGCTTTCTCACGAACCCTTTAACTGGAACTAATAAACATTGTTATTTAAAGCGAAATACTGGCCGGTTTTTGAAACGCATTGCGTACACCTGGTTTCTTGTGCAGCATATGCAAATGATATAAAAACTAGACCCCAATTAGACCCCATTTTGCATACAAGCATAGGAATGCAATTACTTGAGATGCGTTTCAAAAACCGGCCGGTATTTTGCTTTAAAAGAAATATTCATTTATTACCAGCCTTCGCCCCAGACCCTCCCGAGTGTGATGTCGGAGACCCAATGTCGTGTGACCAACATAAACAAGAAGTGTGCCTTTTCATGAACGGAACTTACAAATGCAGATGCGCGGCTGGATATAGGTAAGCATTAGAGAAGATACTAATATTAATGAACTAATTAGTTGCACTGATCAACTGTCTAAAAACCATAACTATAAGCACTATGCATTATTAAACGGATGAAAATCAGTTTTTTCGTATCTTAGAAATGAATTATATCACTCTTATGTAAGTTCATAAACGGAGTGGAAAGCTAGACTTTTTAGTATGATATCTTTTTTTTTACAATTTTATTGATTTTTTTTTCAGCCGTCTGCCCGATGGCCGTTGTATGGTAATCAATGAATGTGCTGATAAAAGACTGAATGACTGCGCCGAAAACGCCGAATGTATCGATCAGGTAATATAATACAGTTTTGCAATCAATCGATAAAAATCAGTTGACAAATGAATAATCAATTAATCTATCGATCAATCAGGTACGGATATGTTCCAAAGAAATTTCGCACGCTTTACCTATCAATAGGGGCTTTTACTAGAAATTCCCTATCTTTTCTCTTATTTCTTTATTTAGGAGTACTAAGCACAATGTTTCACATGCTTTACTTATTATTAGGGTCAATTTTTCTACCAATATAATTTCCCAGGAATTGGGCACCTTTAATAAATGATCATTGCTAGATCTATACTAATCCTTTCCTAGTCTCGTCCAATATCCATCCTAGACACAGAAGCACTGTTCTTGTACACCTTGTACTTCTTTTTATGCGTCATTTTATAGGAAAAAGTTCTCTATTCAAGTCTTGAGAGAGACGCGGAAAACCCGGTCCTTTTGCTAGTATCATTGCAGCAGTAGGATTACAGTAGGATTATAGGAGATCGCCGCGGGATTTTGTATTTGAATGTAGCAATAGAAGTTGTAGCAATGTGCTAAGCTATACGCAATACGCGAACATGAGTACAATACAAAACGCTGAGTCGTAGGGTTACAATTGACTAGGGAATACTTGGTTTACAATTAGCTTTGGAGAAGGCGCTCGCGAATATAGTTATACCAATTAAAGGTGCCAGTTTTTAATTCAACATTTCACCAATTTATAATACCGCATAGAAAAAAACAGAAAAAAAAACATGGACAACAATTAAACTAAACAAATATTTCTCCCCTTCTCAGTTATTTATGGCTTATGGTAAGCGTACATGGAATATTAGGTTTCTCCAAAAGCGAATGTTTCACCAGCTCCACAAAGCAAATTTATTATTATGGAGAGACAATGAATTCAAAACGTCGATTTTTATTCTAGCTTGTTTTTATAGAAGTAATTCCTTACGGCTTCGACTCATTAAGCTTAAAGGCTTATGTCTAAAGTTATACCATTTTTCCTTGTTTTTACAAGTATTCCTTTAGGCCGAGGGCTACTCTTGTCAATGTCGAAGTGGTTTTGCCGATGTTTCTCCAGCAGGACAAAGTGGACGGATATGCAGAGCCAGAGTCAATGAATGCTCCAATAGAGTGAGTTATGAGGCGTCTGTGATGGGGTTGTAAAAGGCCAAGGCCCAGGGCCCATCGAGAAAGATAAGATCCACGCATGGCACGCCGATTCTAGTCCTTTAAAAATATCAACATTACATGATAAATAATGTGTACTTAAAAGAAAAATTAAAATTTAGGAGCGCTATGGAGTCGACTGTTCAGAGAATGCAATTTGTGTGGACAGAGAAGATGGTTACTCCTGTCAGTGCAGACCTGGGTTCGCTGATGTTTCTGCCAGTTACAACAGGTTTGTCGGCCTTTTTTTACAGCAATTATCAGATAATTACTGAAAATACACCTAATTGCTACATCTGGAAACTATAAATTATTTTTTTTGCCCGTGGAGCGTGAAACCAAAATGATTACATGCTTGGTATGTTTTAATATGTCGTTGGTTACAGCAAGAATAATTAGAAACAAAAAAAATTATAAAAAAAAACTTTATTCAGATTGCCGGGCCGCAAATGTATCGAGGCAGTCAATGAGTGCCTGGACGAAAATTTGAATGATTGTTCGAAAAATGCACTGTGCGAAGACACTAAGGAAGGATACGTGTGCTCGTGCAGATCAGGTAAATATATTGGTCGATTTGTTTAAAAATATCTTAATTATTGATTATTCAAATTTCCTTCTTGGTAGAAAAGAGCGTTTCATTAAAACGAATCATCACAAAATATAATTTTTACCTAAATCAAACTACTGCAATGCGCTATCATAGCATAGCTGTGAAAACAGTTTTGCATGCATGGTGAAGTAATCGCGAAGGTACCGCTATAGCCTAGCAGTCCGAACTGAACCTAAAACGAAAGAGCTAGAGAAGTAACAGCCAGAAGCATAAGTTAACTTAATTTCATAGCATTACGAAACTTATATAGTGTATGTGTTCCAGGCTACGTGGATGTGTCCCCCAACTCCAAGTCCTACCCTGGTCGTGTTTGTATCAAACCGATTGAGAAAGCACGCACTTCACAACAATTGGACACCGAACAACAGTTGGACGGGTGCGATCCCAAACATCCAAAGTCGGTATTTTGGAGATTTATTTATTATACGTTTAGATATTAATCTCGGAAATTGCTCGGCAAAGTGTTATAAAAATTTCATTTTGTTGTGAAAAAAAATCCAAAAACGTTGTGTTTATTGCACATTTTTATTTTATTCATTTATCGAGGTGAAATAGCCACGATCTAGAGCTACAACTACGAATTGGTTAGATTTATATCAATATGTATTTTAATGGACGACAATTTCCTGTTTGTCGGCTTTTTACTGTATACTCTATTGATATCTCATATTTACTTCTTATTTAACTTCTTATTTCCTCCAGATGCCGTGAGAACGAGGTTTGCGTGGACCGTCTCAGAAGGGGTCAACACACTTGTGAATGTGCCGAGAACGCATTCAGATACGAGGACGGATCTTGCAGATGTGAGTTTGTAGCTTAGAGTTTATAACAGTTAGAGAAGGTCTACTTTCTAATTAGGGTTTAGTTAGTTTATTAGAACTTTTGCATTAGTTATACAACCCGATCCCCCACCCACAAGGTCCCGCCATGTTGGTGTCCACTGCAAGGCTAGAATGTCACGTAACTACCGTACCAGTAAACCTACATCAGTTTCCTTGATAAACTATCTTATTTCCAGTGTATTCGGCCTGTTCCCGTCAAAATGAATGCGATCAGAATGCGGTTTGTCTGAATGTTTTTGACTCGTACAAATGCCAATGCCGGCCCGGATTCATCGATATTTCAAAGGATCCAGAAAACGTCCCCGGAAGGATATGCAGAGAGTGTAGGTTTTTATTTATTTTATTGGAGACTATTTTGCCCACTTTCACATCCTAATAAATTTACCCTCTTACTATCTGATTCCGAAATGTATGGGAATTTTCTCATGAGATTGAACTTTATAAAAGGATATGCAAATGGTGCGATTTTATCTTCCATCACAATCAATTACTACGATTTATGAAAAAATTAATAGAGGCTTATCATCCTAATTAGCAATCAACGTTGCAGTGACAGCCTCCTCATTAACAATAAAATAAACTTTTCAGTGGTGAATGAGTGTGCCACCCCAGACAACCAGTGTTCGCCATTCGCGCGCTGCATCGACGCCACCGCAGGATATGCGTGTCAGTGTCAAGATGGCTATGTGGACGTGTCAAGCAAATATGGTCTGCCGCCTGGAAGGAAATGTGCTAGTGGTTAGTATTTATTTTATAAATATTGTTATGCATAATAGAGTTAATCATCATGTTGTAAATGGCAAAATGCAATCATGTAAACAGTTGTATAATTTTATTGTGTTTCCTTCTCAAAGGAACCTTGTTGATGTTAATCGCATCTTACCTCTGATACTCAATTTCTAAGAGGGACAATGTTTATGTAACGATATTTTATTCTCTCTCTCTCTCTCTCTCCCTCTCTTTCTTTCTTTGTCTCTCTTTCCATCTTTCTCTCTTTATAGCTCTTTTTTTCGTTGTTTACCTACTTCTAACAAGTCTGTGAGTTCAGTCTAGTCCCATCTTTATTTCTTTGTTTCTCTTCGGCACCGACGATCTCTAGCATTCCTCTATCCGTCTCTTGTCTAGAATCTATTCAATTCGTATATATGACACTGTAATTACCGTAGGAGACCACAAGAAATGTTGCGCGAGCATCGGCGCAGAAAGTACACTATTGAGAAAAAAGTGAGACAAGGGACTAAGAACCTTGATCTTCACGATTTTAACGAAAACACGAATTCAGAGCTATTCGAAGTATTTTTGAAGGTAATAATTAAACTGTAGTAACTAGAAATAGATGCAATATTACGAGTCTTATCATATAAATTAGTGAGTTTCCCGCAATTCAAAATCGCTTAATTACTTTTTTCATAAGTCTAATTCAGACAGCGACTTCTAAATAACTTGCGTACTCTCTATAACCACGCTCTTGTAGCGTAAAAGATTTATTATAACCTAAATTTGGTGGAAGCATTGTTTTACATAATAAACCTTCTTTGTCCGTTTTAGCTATGCTTGTATAATTGTGAAAAATAGTGATAATGTCAAGACTGTTTTCCCATGAACCTTGTTGTCTATTAATATAAGTGGGTCAAGTTCTGAGTACCGTTTAGGGTGTCTAGCAAACCTTCAACTCTAAATTGAAAGGCTAACCTTGAAACCGCTGTCCGGTAAAATCTATCATCTGTCCGTGGTAATTATGCACACAAAACGTCGATCCATTACCTTTTTCTACCTTGAAAAACCGTGAAATGAATCCAAAATTTGTTTTGACATCGGGGTAAAAAAGGAGAGATTTGGGGTAAGGTGTAGAAATAAATTTTTCATGAATAATTCAATATATAATTCGATAATAATAAACATATATTGTCCTCAAGAGCTACTTCATAATTAGACAGGAGATATATATTTTGGGCCGATCTTGTAAATACAAATGTTTCACTGATACTTTAATCATTTGTATTTTAAGTGATGTGTATTGGTTCTCAAATAAGGTTTATCGTTAGGGAGAATATGTATTAGCTTGTACGTTTCGTTCACTGGTTGAGTTTCCTATATTATAGTGTACCGTATGATCTTTATAATTACTCGCGTATGCAAATTTTCGGATTTCACTAATTTGCTAGCCGCACGCGCGCCTATTCAAGGCCGTGGATGATTTGTATGTATTTCTGTCGAGAAATCGCGCCTGCAATCCGCGATCTTTGATGAACTAAAATTTGCATACCGCTTGAATTATGCAGTTATTAGAGGCTTCCCGACTACACCGTATTTGGGAAGGAAACACAATGTTGAGCTAACAAAGAATGGGGAGACACTTTTATATCTTTATGTAGACCTTTATTTCGCTGAAAGTGTGCCAATAATCTAAAACTATAAGATATTAATTTCGCTTCACACGATGTTTCTACGTTTGTGCTGTTTTTTTTCGCTTCAGACGCATGGGGCAGAACTTGGACGTTGAAAAAAATCTATGCACTTAGCAGTCAGAAAAAAAATTTCAGCCTCCAACGAATGTGCCCTCAACACGTTGAATACTTGTGATGAAAATGCGGACTGCATTGATACCCCAGATGGGTACACTTGTCAGTGTTATGCTGGATACGTCGATGTTTCTACTTCTGCTAATCTACCGCCCGGAAGGTAAGCTAGTTTAATATTTTGATTTGCTTACTGAGTGTAATACATAACTAACATACTTGGTCTACATAGAACACATAAACTCCGAACAAACACACTAGTGTTATTAATCCATCAGCTCATCCACCGAGTTCTCTCCTTTTAAACCGTTATAATAAAGTACTGAAAGATGTTGAAGGTTTCTAGTATAAGACAAAGAGCTAGAGCTAGATTTAGTACTGAACCAGCACTCGTCCTATTACAGAGTGTGCACGGTGCAGACGACTTGTCCCAAACAAAAGACCGATCTAATGTTCTTAATTGATGGATCTGGCTCGATTGGAAGTTACGTGTTCAAGAACGAAGTGCTCAGATTTGTCAAGGTACGGTTTAGAGACATTTTGTCTATGTGACTTCTTTCTTTACTTTTTATAAAACATGGGAATTGTAGCCGGAATTTTACTAGGAAACTAGAGTTAAACACAGCAAAAGTTGTATCTGATTGTGAGTATGATACGTGTTATTTTGATTGACAGTTTTTTCTAACAATAAGACTTGTGGAACTGCATTAGCTTACAGGGCTGCCGTAAAAAGACGATCGATAATCAGCTTCAGTTTGGTATCTTTTAGCAAGGGGGTCTAATAGAATGTTTATACGGAAACGCATAATGCTGGAAATAAGGGACCTAAAAGGAATACCATTCATCCTTTATTTCAGGAATTCGTTGATCTGTTCGAGATCGGGCCTGACCGTACCCGCGTCGGGTTGATCCAGTATTCGGACCAAATCCGCCATGAATTTGATCTCAATCAATATCAGGATAAGACTTCTCTTCTACGAGCAATTTCCGATACACAGTATGTTGTGCTCTTTTCGAGTTTGAAATTTGTTTTCTACGTTTTACTGGAGTGATCGTACAGCTTCTACTGAAGTATAACGTGACCGTGAAACATAGTGAAATCACTGAAAATAAACATAGAAAAGGTTTTTAAAGAGAAATGCCGAAAACAGTGTTATAGTTATAACTACAACCGTTGTGCTGAGAAGTAAATTCAGATTACTGTACATGATTAGATATGTACACTATAATGTTCATCCTGGCTAGTTTTCTGTGTCCAGAATTGTGCGTTTTTGGTCAACCAAACTCAGATGCTAACTTCAAGCTCCTTAGGTACCTTACTGGCTTGACCCGTACCGGAGCTGCCATTCAACATATGGTCAGGGAGGGATTCACGGAGAGAAGAGGCGCCAGACCGCAGAGTGATGATATAAGCCGAGTGGCTATTGGTAAGTAGAAAAATAAGTTATTATATTTCTGTAAGTAAACTTCGTATGGGTTAAGGATATAAGATCACTGGTTACTGTAGGCAAGATGTAGTATTTTAGTATTGTATTGTAAGTATTCTATGTTTTTCTCCGTTTATCAGAGTCTCTTTACTTCATCTCTAAGCTGATTTCAGCCCAGTTTTTACATTAATATGTATGAAGACACCATTGCAAATGAATCATCGCTATATGATTTTAATGAACGTTAAACTTCATTTGTGTCAATTCTTCCATTCGAATACACTCATGCATTCTTTTAGTTTTGACCGATGGACGTTCACAGGACAACGTGACTGCTCCGGCAATTGCGGCGAGAAATCTGAAGGTAGATTTTTGTTTACATATTTTCGTATTATATAAAAGAGTAACTGTAGTGTGAGTAAGGACTCACGTTACGGAAGTTCAATTAGAATAAATTGTTTCGATTCGTTTATAAAAGAGTGCCGCATCTCGTATTTGAATATTCTCATGCACGATATGTCTTCATTCGTAACGTTTTTCATTTACGTTTTAGTGATTTTATAAGTAGGGAAAAACGTAGCCGTCTGGTTCGTTATAATCAGCTCGAGGATGAGGAACATCAATATTGTTTACCATAAAACTTTGATATTATGAACATTGACACTGAAAAATCTATGTGTAAAACAATGAAAAAAGAAATCGATATTCACATTTGCATAGTTTCCCTTCTAGGTTAACACGTTCGCAATTGGAGTCACCGATCACGTACTCGCCTCAGAATTGGAATCGATCGCCGGATCACCAAACAGATGGTGGGCGGAGTTTAATTTGATCAATATTTATTTATTTTACAAGATCCATAGTAACTGTCAGCTAACATGTTCACAAATGTTTATTCTGCCATAAGAACACGAGTTATCCACCTGTAGCACCTGACAATGAGTTACCGTAGAATGAAAGTCGTAATGTGTTTTTTAGTAAGTCGGTGGATGTGACTTCAATTTATCTAGTTAAAGCGAAAAACCACCCGGTTTTTGAAACGCATCTCAAATATCAGCATTCTTATGCATTTATGCTAAAAGGGGTCTATTGGGGTCTATTTTTTATTCAAATTTTTGCTCATTTGCATATGAAGCTTAGGAAAGCAGGGGTACCTGATGCGTTTCAAAAACCGGCCGGTAATTCGCTTTAAGAGCAAGATGATATATAAATTATCGTTCGTTCGTTCAGGTTCTACGTTGACCGTTTCAAGGACCTCGACACTCGTCTCAGAAGTATGATTCAGAAAGTGGCATGTCCATCTGTACAACAAGCAGAGAGGGTATGATTATGATTTATCATATATTCATTGAATGGATACTTAGTCTCCCTTTGATCTGCATTTGGTTTATCTTTGCGCGACTTGGGCATTATTACTATTATTTGATTAGACAGGATAGAACTTCGTAGTATAAATAGTAGAAAATAAGCTAAAACAACACGTATCCATATCCACTATCCAATACATAAATCCAGTAGTATATTGAGTATCAATTCTAAACTAGTCTGTTTATAAATAGATCAAATGTAAATATAATAGTTTATAAATAGTACATAAGTAGTATAATCCTAAATCTAAAAGTAAATAAATAGTACCACTTCCAGATCAACCCCGGCCCTTGCAATCCCCGTACTCAGACCGGATGCGATCGTTCTCTCAACGAGCTCTGTGTCCAAGAAGGAGCAATTAGCAAGTGTGTGTGCCCAGAAGGATTCCAACGACACCCAACCACAAGGGTTAGGGGTTTATTTAATTAAATTACAATGGTAGCATTTGTTTAAAGCCAGTGGTAACATGTGGCTATTGTAGCTACCTGAAACCAAACACAGAGAGCTGGCCGAAACCACAGGCTCGAGAACCAAGTTCATTTCTGTGCTGACGATAAACCTTGAATAATACACAGGAATGCAAAAGTTCAAGATTTGCTTCACAAACCACGTGCAATATCACCTTTAAACCTTATTTTTGTTTTCAGGTATGCGGCGGTACGCAGTGTAACCCCCAACTCCTCACTTCGTGTATTTACCCGGAAGAGTGTCTGATCACTCCGTTCAGTAACTACCGATGTTCCTGCCCAGATGGATATCAAAGGGATTACAGAAGTGGTTTCTGTGTCTCTGTCAAAGAGGTTTGAGCACTTTCCTCTGAATGTTTATAATTTATACTGTCGGAATAACAGTCTCGCCACCCTATACCGGCCGGTTTTTGAAACGCATCGTGGACAGCTGAATTCTTACGTACATATGTAAAGTTGCTCGATTTTAGCTCGATTTTTTATGCTAATTTATGTTCGTTTGCTTAAGCTGCATAAGAATGCTGGTGTATTCGATGTGTTTCAAAAGCCGGTCGGTATTTGTATTTCGCTTTAAAGCGAAATGCCAGCCCCTTTGGAAAATTTGCATATGATAAGCAAATTCTATGTATCCTATGCTAACTTTGTACGATTGTCCACGGCAATCGTACAAAATTAGCATAGGATACATAGGATTTGCTTATCATATGCAAATTTTCCAAAGAGGCTAGCATTTCGCTTTAAAGCTGTCAGCTTCTAAATTAAGGATTTCAGAATACTTCTAATTATAAACTCTTAGGTTCACATCGCTCCCCAGGCCGATGCCGACTGTCATAATGGAGGTTCTCAATGCGGAACTAATGAAATGTGCACAAGGGATCGGTGAGGAAATCTTATTTTATATTACAAAAATTTAGTTCTAAAAACGTGAAATCGCTATGTTTCACCGTAACATGATAACAACCCGTCGGTGGCCATTTATGCTGAGTGTACCGTGATAGTTTCGCCGGTTTCCATCTCTTACAGTGTGTCTCAGAAATTGCTTTGTCAATATTTCTCTTCTCATTGCTAGTTTCGTTGGTACCATGGATAGATACAACTTAGAATTTCTGTTCTACTTTAATTGTACACGACCGAACAAATAAAAATTATCGATATTGAAAATACCATATTCGCAAGGCACACCGAATAAGTGGGTAGCAAGAAATTTCTCCTTTAATTATAACCAATAGTCATTTTTTAATCATTTCGACTTTTAAGCGAAATTATTTCAGTTCCGGAAGCTATGGCTGTGAATGTCTCCCTGGTTACGAGCGAAATCCCAGAACTTCACTGTGCTCCTACCCAGGGGAATGCAATCCACAAGTCCGTTTTCTATACTTTTTGTGCTGTTATTAAAACCCTTAAAGCGAAATACCGGCCGGTTTTTGAAACGCATTGCGTACACCTGCTTTCTTATGCAGCATGCAAATGAGCAAAAATTAGAATAAAAACTAGAATTAGACCACACTTCGCATAAATGCGTAGGAATACAAGTACTTGAGATGCGTTTCAAAAACCGGCCGGTATTTCGCTTTAATGTCCCTTATGCTGACATCTTCAGCAACAAAAAATGATGTGCGAGTAGCATCGACATTTATTATTAATTTTCTGTAAAATCTACCGTTTCAGCATAAAGTACAGTGTATTTCATATACCGTAATCGAAGAACGAAGGAGTCTTTCACTACAGTATCATAAGAATTCGCCAATTACCGTAACCAGAAAATTCGTTTCAGGACGAATTCTCGTGCGACGTTCGCAAACGCGAGCACTGTCTTCTCAGCGGCAATGGCCATTATATGTGCCAGTGCGCCAGAAATGAGCGAAGACATCCCGTCACGGGAGTTTGCTGTCGGTTTTGAAGTATCAACATAACATAACATTTAATAAGCACTTTGAAAATGAACACACAAGTTATTGAAATACAAGAACATAAAATATAAAATATAATTGTTATGAATTTTCAAAAATTTTGGGACATGAGCTTCTATTACACGGCCGAAAAAAAAACTTGTTCGCAACTGCATGATTTAGGGTGCAGTGACAGTATGTGATATAAGAATTACAATGTAAGAATAAAGCCTCAGTGTCTTACTTAGATATGTAACATAATATAATATTTTCTATAATTTAGTGAAAAACGAATGCGAAAGCGGTGAGAATGACTGTGACCGAAGTGCCCGTTGTATTGACACTGACGAGGGTTACATGTGCGCCTGTCCTAGAGGTTTTATCGATCGATCGCCCGACGTGGTACTGTATTGAATGATTATGCTGATTTGTGTCTAAAGGGACAGGCCCATCAAAATAAACCTATATTTACGATACGTTCATAATGACTATCAAGCATTTTTATTACAATATATACAAACTAAATTTCACCATTATTCGCCCTGGAAAACTTTTTTCCAATGCGCTCAACGCATATGTATACCATAAAACTGCAGATTTCAAAGCTATATATGCAAATTTTAATCGCATTATAATTTCACGATAAATCTGCATAGACGACAAGGATATTTGCGGCTTTACGGTATACATTTAAGCTGAGAGCATCGTAAACAAGTTTTCCATGGCAAATAAACGTGAAATTTAGTTTGTATATATTCTAATAAAAATGCTTGATAGTCATTCTGAACGTATCGTAAATATAGGTTTACTTTGATGGGGCCTGTCCCTTTAATAATTGGATTTGATCGTGTCCCATATCCCTATGCGAACTTGAATAGACATGGATTTTTTGTGACGCTATTATACAGCACAACTGCGAGCGCCCCAACAAAAGCAAGAATGCTAGTGTTGATATTTTCGCATTTAATAAATTAATTAGACCATTTATTTAGATCAGCAAACCCGGACGTTTGTGTATCGCGGAGCAGAATGAGTGCCTGGATGGATCAAACAGGTAACTAATTAATTTAATATAAACAGCAGTAGTCAGATTGCTTGTTCTACCGATGTGGTACGTAACAGAGGCAGGGGCGACAGGCACGCAAAATAGTACTGTTTGTGGTGTTTTATTTATGTGTTACATTTTATGGTTAATAAATATTTAAATATAAATATTTAAAATGCATGTATTTCGCGGAAGAACGTCGTGTATATCGTTTACTGTATTAGCAATGCTGGTCCTGTTCAGATGTTCTGCCAATGCGCTCTGCACTGACACGGAAGAAAGTTACATCTGTCGTTGCAAGCCTGGATACATTGACAACTCGCCGAACACACTCAGGTACCATTTTTATGAAACTTACTTTATTTATTTTGTCTGGGTCTCTCTCTTTTTCTCTCTCTTTTTTTCTCTCTCTTTTTCTCTCTCTTTTTCTCTCTCTTTTTCTCTCTCTTTTTCTCTCTCTCTTTTTCTTTCTCTCTTTTTCTCTCTCTTTTTCTCTCGCTTACTCTCCCACTCTTTATTTCTCTCTTTCCATGTCTGTCATTGATCACTTCATAACCCAGAAATCCGCCCAGATCTACACATTTAATTTAGATAATAATAATAATAATAATAGTTTATTGGTAATGAAACAGCACAAATAAGAACATGCACAATAATACGAATAGTACATAACAAAAACCAAATGGTTACCCTAAGATGAAGTGCCTTACGACACATACATAATACTTCCTTCATTTTCAGTTCCCCCGGTCTCGTATGCAAAGAATTGGTGAATGAATGTCTGAACCCAAATCTGAATGATTGTCATCGGGATGCGATTTGCATAGACACTCAGGAGGCGTACACTTGTCTGTGCAAGGCCGGCTTCCAAGATATGGACGAGTTCAGAAACCCGGGAAGGAGTTGCCAGAAGGGTAGGCGGAGTTTGTGAATTGTAGTCCATAGCTTGTGGTTTGTAGTACAAATGCTAGCATATAACTTGGTTGAAAGAAAAAGTATTGGAAACAAGTACAATTCCAATGGATCACAAAAACCACAATGTTTCACTCAGCGGTTAACCGAGCACTTTTGTTATTTGCAATGATCATGGTGTGAGATAGACCGAACAATAAGTCGATGAGTAGTTGAATAATTAAATAACACCAGGTGTGGGTCAGAAAATTATACAGTGGAAGGAAACAATATAAAATTAGTCACATAGGCTGACGTAAATTTGAAATAGGGAGCAAAATGTAGGCTATAAATTGATGAAATGATTTAGTCCAACAAAATGACCGGTGCTCTGCGGGGAAGAACAGTTGCGATCGTAATGCTAGATGCATCCAGATTGGAGATAATGACTATGCATGCTCATGCCCACCGGAATTCAAGGATAAGGTTTGCTTTTGCATTTATTTAAAAGTCCGCATACGGTAGATAATCAACATATGTGTTATTTCTGCATCAAATAATCAATCAGTCTTGATGATAAATAAAGGTCCTGAAAAATCAATAAAATAATAATAAACTAAAAAGACGGTAAATCTACAAAACAAACAATTATAGACTTGCAGATCATACAAAAAAACCTAACAGTTATTCCAGTTATAAAACAAACGTTCAGGTATATGTATAAATGTATAAATCAATCGCTAAACAAAAATGTTGGGCTAAATATTACCCGAAAATAGATCAATTATAAGAAAAGGTTTATGTTTATGAATAAATCAATAAAATCAATCAATAAATTCTTATTTTAGTCCCCGAACCCCCTCCAGCAACCCGGGCGTCTGTGTATCCCCGTGATACCCGAGTGTGATAACCCATCACTGAATGATTGCGATTCACCCGATAGAGCTATATGCACAGACACCGACGAGAGTTACATGTGCAGGTAGAGAGGGTTATTATTTATTGATTTTATTGATTTTTCAAATTTTCCAAATCGGATGTTTTCCAATGTCTTGTGCCAAACAGTAACATAGTTACATACAATTGTCTTAGCAAATATTGCCATTCTACACTAACAATAAACCATTAGATTGAAACATTTTGAAAATTGGTTTGTACTAATTTTGCTGAAAATTAATATTAATATTAAATTTAGATGTCGTCAAGGTTTCCTGGATATTTCCCCGACTCCTTCGAAGCCTGGACGTCTGTGCAAACAAAGTAGGGTTTTTTTTATTGAGTAACCTAAAAACGTATGCCTGTTTCCGTAGTTTTTCTTGTAGATGAGATTTCTGGTTGTGATAATGAACGACAGCTTAGGAACAGTTCGTATATTGCATGTTTATTGATCAGGATCAGTTACCATTCGGATTACGGTCGTCTGCCATAAGATAGTAAATCGTGACGTATTGTGCATGTGTTCTCTGTGTGATTGTGTAAAATGTTCTAGTGTTCCATATACTGTATGTGTCTGTGCGTATGTAAATGAAGGTGTACTGTACATTATGTAAATTATGTTCACTAGTGGGTATCTCCATATCTTTTATGATATATTCTCCTCTTTAGTGACCGACGAGTGTGCCCTCGGACTCCACGATTGTGCACGCGACGGAGGAATTTGCGAAGATACTCCGGACAGTTACACTTGCAGGTTCGATTCTTTTATCAGCCTTTACTTTTGGTGAACTTGTAAGAATTTACATTGATAGAGCAAAAGCGTCTTGATGCTGTTATGCGCCTTTTTTCTAATTTATTATCATTTTATTTTATTTACCATCGATTATTTTCAGATGCGCGATCAACTACCTTGACGTTTCCTTCGACAGACAGACCCGCCCAGGACGCAAATGCAAGAGATGTAGGCAATTATGGAATTCATTTTTTTTTTTTGAGAACTGTTACTGGTAGCTGAGTCTCATGTTGAATAATGATGTTTTATATTTGTTGAAAGCTAATTCCATTTGTTCGTTTAGTGGTCGATGAATGCGCAACTGGACAAAATGACTGCTCGCTTGAGGCACAATGTACTGACACGGAGGTATATTTTAATGGCAATCTATATTATGTTTCAGAACAGCAACCATTGGCCTTACAATTAGCTAGTCCAAATGCGTATATCTATTAGGAATGTTCATCAAACATGAATTGGTTCATAGTTTTTAATTGACTTGGATTTTTCCCGTGATTTTTGGTTTTTGTAAGTACTAGCTAATTCTTGGTTATCCTCACATTAGAATACGATTGGAAGTAGCTTGAATATTGAACGAAATATTAGAAAAGAACTTTCTTCAGGATTCCTACATCTGTGCTTGTCCTGCAACACACAATGATGTGTCACCAGATGTCGCGCACCGTCCAGGACGTCGCTGCCTACTCAGTGAGTTTTGTGGATAAATCGAACGCTTTTAGAATTCAATTCTCGCTTGTTTTTATTCATATAGCAACTGTGTGCTGTCCAATTGGCACATTGATTTTGAAAATATGCGCTTGGTTTTATATTCCACCAAAGACACGTTGAGTGAGAGTGCCGCATAAACGTGTGTTCATAATAAGTTATTTGGTGTTTGGAATACATTTTTAAACTAATTTTTTCTACCTTTTCAGGAGTGAATGAGTGCACGACCAACAGACACGATTGTTCCCCGAATGCCGATTGTATCGACACTCCGGAATCCTATCAGTGCAGATGCAGAGATGACTTCGTCGACGAGTCCCCAGAAAGAAGCCGAAGGCCTGGAAGAATATGCAGACCTGCTCTCGTCGATGAGTGCAGACTTGGCAAGCATGACTGTCATGCTAATGCTTTGTGTCAGGTTAGTCTCAACATTAGACTACTTCCCATATATGAGAGATATTGTGAAAAAATCCATGTGTAACTTCCTCTAACTCTGATTATTAAACATTCTGAAGTACTTGTTGTGTTTTTGTGTATAGCAACTCGTTTGCACGGCTAGTAAGGCCTATGCAAATCAAAGCTCACTCTTTTTTTCTTTACAGAAAACCCACACGTTGTAAACAGTTGTAAACTTGTACTTGAGAGTATTGTCGATTTCTTTTTACAATTTTTTCCAGGACCTGCCTCAAGGCTATACTTGTCAATGCAAACCAGACTTTGTCGACGATTCGCCCCATCGTTCTACTCATCCTGGACGTCTATGTCGACCTCGACCAACACCTCCACCTGATGAGTGCCGGATCGACAGTCTCAGAGACTGCCGTCAAGAAATGGGAGAAGTGTGCAGGTATGGTTGATCTCGAAGCTTCCAAAGTCTCATCAGTAGGACCCGGGTTCGATTCCATGCCCTAAGGAACAATTTACACAAAGCCATTCTATCACAGTAAAAATTTATATATTTCATCTTCTAATCTTTCCAGGTTGATCAACGGTGTGCCAAAGTGTAGCTGCGCTGTCGACTACCAAAGAGATGCCGCTGGAGCGTGCACAATCGTAAATGAATGTGCATTGCCTCAATTGAATGACTGTCATACTTCAGCCGAGTGCATTGACCAACAAAGGGGATACACATGCAGGTGCGTTAATGGGTTAAAGCGAAATACCGGCCGGTTTTTGAAACACATCGAGTTCACCAGCATTCTTATGCAGCTTATGCAAATGAACGTAAATTAGAATAAAAAATCAAGTTAAATTCGAGCAACTTAGCATAAATGCGTAAGGATTCAGTTGTCCACGATGCGTTTCAAAAACCGGCCGGTATTTCGCTTTAATATGAAATGTTTGGCTTGATTTTCTTGCCATCAAAATTTGCCTATATTTCTACTGCACTTTGCACCTGTTATATCTGGTTCTGTTGCGTAATAATATTCCGAAATATACCAGGGTAATCCAACGACCAAATAATTATATGACTTGAGTGAAACATATATCTTCGTTCAGATGTTTGCACGGCTTCAAGGATATTGGACCACGGGATAAGCCCGGACGGCTGTGTAAACCAAGTGAGTATTATTGTTACTAATGGGAGTAGAAACTGAGCTTAACAAAGACACAACGTAGTTGTTGCGTCCTTACGACACATGTTACAAAAATACGAGACGTCATCGCACACTTTTATTCAAGTGTGGTTCAATACTGTGTCCCGGTTCTAAAAAGAATTTATGCCTAACTTCATCAGACATTTATTTTAGTGGTGAACGAATGTGAGTTTCCGCATCTGAATGACTGTCACCACAATGCACAATGTATTGATTTGGATGAAGGATATGAATGCAAGTGTCACAGTGGATATAAGGACAAGTAAGTCGATATGTTTATACAAAGCGAAGTACTGTCCGGTTTTTGAAACATATCGAGTGCACCAGCATTCTAATGCAGTTTATGCAAATGAACATAAATTAGAATTAAAAATCGAGCTAAATTCGAGAATAAATACGTAGGAATTCAGTTGTCAACTAGGCGTTTCAAAAACAGACCGGTGTAAAACATTAATAGTTTATTGTTGATACGAAGAGGACAAAATGTGATGTTTCAACAGTAACATTTACTATGTTCTAAATCAATGTATTCTTGTTAGCGATGGATTTTTCAATAAACCTATATTTATATACATAACATTTTGTCTTTATCCAGCGTTCAGCCATTGGACGGAAATTAGAAGGAAATTATGTAGAGCGATTATTATAATATTAATTTCCACTAATGTTAGATCGATCGGCCGCCCTGGTCGCATCTGCAAGCAAATGATTGACGAATGTGCGAATCCGAACATGAATAGTTGTGCGAAAAATGCAAAGTGCACAGATGAAGAGGATGGATACAGGTACTGTAGTTTGTCTTTTAGCCTGTACTGTGGATCATTTTCTTACGGTATAATGTACGTTACCCAGACCACTCCTTGGTCTTTAGTAGAGGTAGAGCGTGTATCAATGCTGTCCCGTACAGATTTTTCTCTAACTTATCGAGTTACGCCTAAGAGTATGTGATAGCATCAATATTTTTTCTAAAAATAAATTATTGAACGGACTACCCAGCGCGTCCCATACTCTTTTTCCCTATTTCTAATTATTCCTTTTAGATGTGAATGCCACTCCGGCTTCTTCGACGTCAGTCCATCACCGACTCTCAAGGGAAGAGCTTGCCGAGCGAGTAAGTTTATTTAAAACTTTTATAAATAACAACAAACCTAATAATCTTAGCGTCACGCACCGGGTGCACCATCGACAAGACATTCTGCTTCAAACTGCATGCGCTTGCCTAAAAGTGCCTGACTTTACGAATTAAAACTGTTAAATTAATCCTCATATCATACTGGTTTGTGGTTTCCTAGCTAGTCTAGAGTAAATCGAAAAGTTGGTTTAAAAATAAATAATAAAATAACCATTTAGTCGTCAACGAGTGCCGTGACCCCAAGTTGAACGACTGCGACCGTAATGCTGTCTGCCGTGATACTCTGGATAGTTATGAGTGTGAATGTCCCCCTCATTCAAGGGATATTTCACCCAATCAAGGATTCCCTGGACGCGTTTGTTTATTGTGTACGTTTCTTGGAATTGATGTTTTTGTGAAACAATCCTATGGAAATATATGCTAGACAAACTACAAATATGGTTAAATTTTTCGTTCTTTTTCAAAAAAGTCCAATTTTTCATGGTAGATATTTCCTTCGATGGTTACTCCAATGGCCGTATGCATGAACACGTTGAATATGCTCCCAGCTCCCAGTGGGAGGTGAGAGAATGAGAGGGTTCACACGAATAGGAGGCACGCAGGGACAAATTCTCCCGGAACGCTCCCAGCATACGGCCGCAGATGAGCTAATATACGCATTTGTTTAAAATAACAACAATTTCAGTCGAGAATGAATGTGAAACTGGAAAGCACGACTGTGATCAGAATGCCATTTGCCATGATAATGAACAGGCATTCACTTGCGAGTGTCCGAGAGGATATGCTGATCGGAGCCCCAGCAAGGTAAGCAAATGATAATCAATAAAGTGGTTATCAATCAATAAAGGGTTGCCTTATTCAATCAATAAACTATATGAAATTAATCAGTCAATCAATTACGAATAAACACTAAATTTGGCGGAAATCAATAAATATTAGGTTGATCAACAATAAGCAATTGATTAAGCAATTATGTAATTGGATAATTACTTAATCAAACAATAGACAATGGGATTAAATTAAGAAAAACATAAGATGAATAATAATAAATAGTTTACCAAAGTAGATAAAGAAAGAATTCGAAAATAATTCGAATAATAATTCAAACAATAATTCTAGCTTACCCGCCCCGGCCGCGTCTGTGTGAAATTGGTGAACGAATGTGTGGAACAACGGCACACGTGTTCAGCACAAGCAGATTGCAGGTTGGTGATATTTCGATAAAAATACTTACTGTACATTAGTACGGACATTATTATTATTTTACCAATGTCTTACAATTAGGGAGACCTATTGAACAGTTGTAACTTCGATTTTATAAACATACTTCTTGTTGTAGTAGTATCTTATAATTATGCTGACCGCTACGCTGAATATGTTACAGCGGTTGTTACCTATATTATAATTTCATTTCAATATTCTGATGAAACTACTTTATTTTAAAATTTATTTAATAAACATAAACATAAAAAAGTGAATGTTGCAGAGATCTGGAGGAAGGCTATACTTGTCAGTGTAAAGATGGATATATCGATCGATCGCCCAACATTCAATTACAACCGGGAAGAGTTTGTGGAACACCGGGTAATTATTAATTGGTCTAGTAATTAGTCTCGTCCTGCTCCGCTTTGTGGGCCATCTTAATCACCCAGCTTTATGGCATTTTTGAAACATCTTCCTTGAACATTTTTTCAACGTTCAGAGCTGGAATCTCGAAAAATTGGACTAGAAACCTCTCATATATATGACAGAAACAAAGTTTAATAAACTTGTACCAGATGTCAATTTAGATACTCAGGTTATGTGAAGATCGCCCGCTAATAAATACATTTACAGAGGTTTGTCCATCAAACCATGACTGTTCTTCTGCTGCTGTTTGTGAACCTCTTGGCGGAAACAAGTACAAGTGTACCTGCATTCAGGTAAAATATGATTCTTTTTCTGTTAGTTCAGACAAAAACCGCGCTGTCGACAATCAAATAAAATTCACATAAATCGAGTATGTTGCTATGATAATTAAAATAGTTGCTCATTATCTGATAAGTAATTTGTTGCTGACCAGTCGTCACCAAATGGTTGTTCCAGTGGAAACCATTCGCTGAACCGGTTTTTCTGTAGTTTCGGTGCAAATTCCGTTTTCCCCGTATGTCAATTATGTAATTGTATTCTTTATTCAGGGCTACGTCGATCAGTCGCCCTCAGGCCAAACTGGAAAGATCTGCGTGCGGAATAACGCGTGCCGCGACCCGACATTGAACAATTGCTCCAAGTATGTTGAAATTAATTCCTCCAACTAACGAATTGAAAGTAAAATTTACTGTAATATGCTTATGCACCTAGGAGATACAAAACAATAAGCAACGGGAAAAATGTCCTTGACTGGATTTTTTAGAAGTTTGTGGTATAAAGGGTATTACTATGGAACACTGGAAAAAAAGAGATTTACCTACAGTTTCAGTTTTTCCTGTATCTGCCAAATTTGAAAACTTTATTTTATAATTATTTTAATTCAGAAATGCCATTTGTTATGATGAGCTCCGTGGATATCGCTGTGAATGTGCTAGAGGATACGTGGACAAGTCACCGAATCAGAATGAACCGGGAAGGATTTGCGAAGCCCCACCACCTCCCACGCCACAACCTCGTAAGTTATAACCTGGTGATATTTAAAGCGGTATGACGCGGTTTGTGAAACTTCGCAGGTCAAGCTATATTCTGTGCTCTTCTGGGCACTTCCGACTTCCGACCCTGCAAAAGCACGTATCATTCCGCTTTAGATCTACTGTACACCTGGTCACTTTTTTTGTAACATCACTGTTGACAGTATCACCATTGCTAGGTAATTTATTGGCTGGTTCTGCCTGCGCCGACATTTTTATCGTTTGAATTTAAATGTAATAAGGGTTTGTTACGTAAGTTCCTTATTATTACAGGTCACCCTTGCCAAGACCCCGAGCGTAACGACTGCCACCCGGCTGGAACCTGTAGGGCAACTGGAGCACAGACATATGAATGTGAATGTCTGCAGGTAAGTATTACATTTAAATTGCGGTTAGGTATACTGTACTTCTGGTGCGGGATTTCTCACATTACAGGACTCGAGGAAGAGAGGAATGAGACAGCAATAGAATGAGAGAGAGGGAGAGAGACAGAGAGAGAGAGAGAGAGAGAGAGAGAGAGAGAGAGAGAGAGACAGAGAGGGAGAGAGACAGAGAGGGAGAGAGACAGAGAGGGAGGTGAAGATAACGATACCATAGTCAAACTGCTGAAACTGAAAGAAATAGTGAATTGTACTCCAGGGTTACGCCGACCGTTCGCCCGATCTGATGCACAAACCTGGCCGTCTCTGTGTGCTCACTCAGCCGATCTGCCTTGACCCGACACTCAACGACTGTCATCCTGCGGCCATCTGTTCAGAGGTAACAAATGAATACTCAAGCTGTTTGCAAAGTTATAGCATGACATAAAAATAGCAGTGTATTGTAACGTCCACTATATGGCAGTATACGTCTATCTGCTAACTTATCCTTCAAAGTTATGGCGCACATAAAAAATCATCAGGAAAACAATACCAAAGCCGATCTGTGGATGTGTCCAATCGTAGAATTTAATCGAGAATATGGTGGATTGTTTAGTACATAATGTTTAGACGAGCGACGGTGACAAGTACACGTGTAGATGTCGTGACGGATACATCGATCAGAGCCCGATGAAGAGCCGAAAACCAGGGCGCATTTGCATGGAACAGGTTGGAAATACTTTTATTTTACTTTTAGTCGTAGTAGTGAGCTCTTCGCGGGAAAGACATTGTTGTTATCAAGTTATAAATGGCTCTTTCCATTCTACAGTATGCTTAAGATACCTCGATATCCAGTAAATGGGCAGTCCAACGCGTTCAGAATCAAAAATAGCTGTGTATGTACTAAGGTCTCAGACTTCAGAAGTCTGTAAAGTAAGTCGAGAGACTGAGTTTCTTTTGTTTTAAGCAAGTTCCTCGAATCAGAAATCAAAATATTGCAAATTCGGATATTGAAACAATAAAAGTGACAAGAATTCACAAAAAGGTGCGACGTGTGTGTTTTTGAAGTGAAGTGAATTTTAGAGTTTCCCTTTTCTTCAAATCTTTCAAACTTTCATGAGTCCCACTTTTCAGTAGTTTCTATCATTAGTAGGCCATATTAGTAGATTAGTGGGTTTAGGCTATCATCTCTCGAACGGCTTCGTTACTTCAAACTCACTTAGTTATGCGTTATGCTTCTTAAATATGTGTTGATCGTAATATTGGACTTTAACTTAATCTCTCCTCGCCAAATCCAAATTATACTTTCTTAAGCTTCCCGATTCGGTTCACTTTTCCATTCCCGATGACGTTATTCCATCCAAAAATTCTGAATCCGTCCTGCAACACAGTCGAAATGACAAAATCGATCGAATTATTCAACGGGACCAAAAGATCACAAATATGAACATTGAAATAATCAATATAAAGAAGAAGGTTTGCGCGAGTGGATTGTATGCCGTGTTTGAGTGAAAAAGTACTTCTATAACCTCAGATATCCTAAACAAATGAATAAATGCAAAATGACCAAATTACCTATATACCAGTTGCAGTGGTTGAATAACGGCGACAATCCGTGTTTTTTTTGCGGTTTTCACTAATCGATTGATTTTTGGATTTGCGTTGCGGTTTGCGTTGCGATTGCGCGTGCGGATGCGCGTTGCGTGCTGCATACGGTATACGGTTCACATTTTAGGTCAACGAGTGTCTTGATCGTTCTCTGAATGACTGTGACAATCTGGCCGTTTGTGAGGATCGACCCGAAGGATACACGTGCAGATGCCCAGTGGGAACGAAGGACACAAGTCCCGACCCGAGCAGACCGGGAAGGAGATGCTTCCAACAAGTTTGTCAATTAACATACTATACTTATGCATAGGAACTACAGACATATTAACGTACGTCTGTTAATAAAGTGATATTAAATAAGGTAGCTAGAAATCTGGGCATGGCTAGCGCTAACAACAGCAGAAGGAAATTTTCGAGTCACTGGGAAAGGGTAGCTGAATTTTTCTTTTACCGAAAGTTGTGAAAAACGCATTCCAATAAAAAACCTCAACTTTCGAAAATACCCCGCATGACCTACTGCGAACCACCTTAGTCAGTAGTCACTTTCTGTCTTTTTCTAGCATTGAGAAGTTTTTTTACATTAACCGATCAATATTTACGCTATCTCATTTAGGTGAATGAATGCCGTAACCCATCCCTCAACAGTTGTTCCCGATTTGCTGAATGCATCGACAAAGAGGATGGATATTCATGCAAGTGTATGCAGGGATACCATGATGACGAACCTTCCAATCCTGGCACCAAGTGCACTTATGGTAGGTGGTAGATGGCTTAGTGGTGAAGTGCTTGCACCTTGGTCACGTAACCAGAGCTCGGTTTCTTTATGAAAAGTTACAATTATTAAAAATTTAGTTGATCACTTGCAATAGTCTGAAAGACGCCGTAACTCATCATCGTGGCTTTCAACTTTTTCTGATGCCGTGAAGCAACACATATATAAATAAACCGTATTTAGTGATCAATGAATGTGAGTCACCAAATCTGAATGATTGTGATAGAAATGCGGATTGCATGGACACTCCGGGAGGATACGAATGCCGATGCAGAACACCGTACAGGTTAGGGGATCTTGTCTAAATGATATTTTACATTTCTGAAGCGTTTTAGGCAAGCGTCAGCCACGTTTAGACAACAAGAACAAAAAGACAATTTTAATAAATCATCATAATCACAGAGGACTAAATTCTGGACAAAACTTCTGGTGCAACGGAAGAATATTTCAGAGATGAGGGTCCCCGTGGACAACCAGGACGTATCTGTCGATTGAATGAATGTACTGATCCTAAACTGAACAATTGTGACACAAATGCTGAATGTCATGACACCGATGATGGATATTACTGTTCTTGTCGGTAAGGGGTTGGGTTACGGTAGCTTACGGTATACTTGCGGTAAACGGAATTTTGTAGGGGCACCCTTCCATGATTATACATGGACGGTGCTGTCTTGTGACGCCACGATTTAGAGATTTACTTACTTCACAAATAAATATATTTTCCAGAACTGGTTTCTACGACAATTCGCCTAATCCACTCGAACCAGGAAGAATTTGTCTTGCGTTCCAAGAAGAATCAAAGGTGTGTTCTATAACGTGGTTGTAAGAGTACTGTAGGTGAGAACTGCCTATCCTTTCAGTTCACGAAATGGTGCTCTTAGTCAATTGGTACACGGCATCCCATATCGGGACTGAGTGTAACTCCTGAAACATTTAAGATTACCAAGACGAAAATCCAAAGGGTGGAAATTTTCGACAACGAGGTTTGTTAGAGAATGTGGTGGAAAGTGGTTTTTTTTTAACCCTCCCTTCGAGTTTCCCATTGTTGTGATGGTTTCTTCCCCTTAGTTTTTCAATCTATACTCCTTTATAACCCCGGGTTTGGTAACAGCAATAATTCCCTTTGCTTACACTTTGGTGGTTTAACCCTGAGTATCGGTGACTCTAATGTCGTGTGTTCGTTGATCACAAACGATAATCTGCTACTTACAGTATCCCATAATCCCATGCTCTAACTAATATGTAACGACTTATTGATTGTACCTCAATTATCTATTATCGATTTCAGATCTCGCACCGCCCACTCCATCCCTTTGAACAAGCAGAACCTCCCACGAGACGACCTCAACAGACATTGGGTATTCAGTGCGGAAGGGGAGAATGCCTCATTGAAAGGTATTATTCATTTATTGATTTGTTGGTTCGAGTATATCCATTGTTTATTAACCTTGGGAAGAGCCAGACGTTGTATTAGCTTATGAGTCTTTGTTCTAAAATAGATTAATAACGAGCTAAAGTAATAAACCAAAAGTATAACTGGTAAAGAATTAAAATTAAACTATGAGAAACAACTAAAAGAAAGTGTGAAAAAAGAAAATTAAACGAAAGTACCCGGTAATACCCAGGTAACCCGTTTCGACCCCAAAGTCACAGACGGGATTTTATGGCAAGCTGTGGAGGGGTCATCATCAGTGTGATGCCACAGCTTACCAAGTATAAAATGACTGTTAATTAAATAATAAATTAAACAAAATAAATATAAAATAATAGTGAAATTTTGAGGGATTAAAGAAAAAAGAACCAGGGGTGTGTGTTACTGGGCTAGTAATAAAAAACCCGTGGCTATATTATCAATGAAGGCAATTAGACGCGTAGTTTATATTTCAATTTTATTTGACCAAACTTTATGGTATAAGGAAGAAAGAAGGGAGAAGAAATCAGAAAGAAGATATTAGAAAAATTTGTCTACCCACTCAATTAGATGGTTTACGGAAATTAAGTATTTTTGTGATAATACTGGATATTTTCTGAAGCATTTGATGGTATTATCCTTGATGGCTTTATCGGGGTATTTATTATTTGCTAACCTATTAAGGAGTTGCTCTATCTTATCTTTAAAAAAGGATAGTGATGATGTGCATCTTCCAATTCTAATAATTTCTCCATATATACAGCTAATTTTGATATTAGTACTAATAGAACTGTCATACATAGGAAAACGAATTACTTCAAAACAGTAATCATCAGTTTTATTATATAAGTTAATGCTCCACATAGAATCTTGTCGTTTTAGGTACAAATCTAGAAAAGCAGCTTCATTATCTCTATCATTAGCCGCTTCCAGTGTAAGAGTGGCTGGATACATTTGAATTATATTAGTTATAACATTTGGATCATTATAAAAAATGGCTATATCATCCATATATCTTTTTATACAAGTTTTTATACTTATATGGTGGTTTGCGGGATTTTTGAGGTATCTGAATTCGATCATAGATAGTGTGAGGTCTGCTAAGAGCGGTGATGCATTACCTCCCTGTGGGACTCCTTTTATTTGTTTGAAAATACTGTTACGGAAGACAAGGAAACTATTTTCAATTATATACTTAGTGAGGTGTTTTATTTCGTGAGCTCCGAAGCAATTCTTACTCGGGGAATCAGTGTAGAAACATTTCTTGTCATTGACATTAATTAAGAGTTTTCCTGAATTTTTGAAACATATGTCTATAAGCTCAAAAATGTTATTTAATATGCAATCATGAGGTAAATTAGTGAAAAGACTACTGAAGTCCATAACTTTAAGCTTACTGAATTTATTAATATTCGAATTATTAGTAACAGACATAGAGTTATCTATTGATAGGTATCTGTTTTTCTTAGTACTCCAGTTGCCGGCTGCGTTACAGTAGTTACGGAAATGAGTTTTGAAGTGTTTTAGGACTTTTTGAAGTGTAACAGAGGCGGTTTTTAACGAACTAGTCTTAGCTGCTGTTATGAAACGCATTTTGACCACTTCTTTGTGTAACTTTGGAATTGCATAAATTATTGGTAAGTTAGTATCGCCAAAAGACTCACTGATGCCTAGAACACTACTATAGTTTTTATGTCTTTTAATGATGGAGTCTTTACTTTCGATCTCGTAAGGTACATAGGTGTCATTGCCTTGAATAATCGGCGGAACCGAACCACTAGTAATATTTACACCTAATTCTTTATATAAATGTGCATTATACAATAAGGGACACGAAAAACAGAAATTTGTTGAGGCCTTATCAACGCAAGTGATAATGAATTGTCTCCTTATGTCCTGAAGTTCGTTTATGTAGATATTTCTGCTATCATGTATATCAGGAATATTTATCGTATCCATAAAATTTTCCATGTGTTGTAAATTTATACCATTTTTGGCTAGGAATTTAATTAGTTTATCATAAAGATCAGCAAGAGATTCTCTTAGCAATAAATGAGCGACTTCTCTTCTATAAGGCTCTCTGAACTTAGTACCTTTAGCTAGGATACGAGTCGCAATAGGAAAATGATGCTTAAATATTTGACAATTTCCGGTAATAATGTGTCTAGAGCCGTTGTACTGTACTCGATAATTTCTTTATTTTTACAGTATTGTAAGGTAATTTATGCAATGGCATTTAAGACTTGCATTAATATCATTATTGACAAATTGCTTATAATTAAACAACAAAGGACCTAATGGAACATTGTACTTATAACGGAACATTATAGAAGGTACGTAACTAAGTGGTATTTGGTTATTCAAAAATAAAGACCTGATCGCTTTTTTGAATTGGTATTGTAGGTTGTCAGTGGGATCACTATTGATGTAGGGGATAACAATACAAAAGTCTGGTTTCTTCTTATTTGTAGATTTACCAAAATTGGCTGGAATTGTCATCCTACCACACAAAGCTTCAACGTTAACTTTAAACTCATGTGAAGAATCACTTGAAAAATAAGTACCAAGAAAAAGTCTTTTATGTTGTTTGGAAAGTGAGAAATTTAGCCGACTTAGTTCGTGATAGTGTACGTTTCTATTAAGATCCGGTAAACTAACGACTGGACCATTGCGTACCCTATTATTACGTCTGGTACCTCTATTTTTGAAAGGTCTTTTAATTTTAAGTGAATAGTAAGGGATATGTGAGTTACCTAGACCTTTATGGTTTATATCGCTTATGATTCCATATCCTTTTATATTATCATTCAAACCAAACGGATAAGCTGTATTTAATAATTTAATCCAAAATAATTCTTTTTCTTTCCTTATGTTATTATTTAGCGAATCGCTCAGATTGTCAAGTATATGAATGGTAAAATTTTTCTTTCCTTATGTTATTATTTAGCGAATCGCTCAGATTGTCCAGTATATGGCTAACGTTTGTTGCATTTCGTGATGAATAATACGTCGATAAAGAAAAATTTATGTTATTCTAACTATAAATTTTTCTGCAGAAACGAAGTATGCATTGGCGGTGTGCAGTGTGGATGTCGGCCCGGAGAAGGACGGTCTTCAGTTACCGGAAAATGTCAGAAGGTTGGCATTTGCTTATTATTATCCAATGTTTTTTTATTTTACATAAGTTCACGGGTCAACGGGTGTCCAACCTGGGTCACATTCCTCAGAAGCTAGAGTTTCTCACTGTGCTATGGTGTCTGCTAGTATACTCGATTTCTAGGTGGACGAGATTCCCTTCCAAGTCCGGGTGGTCGCGAGCAAAGAACAACCACTCTTCTACAGTTCTGAGTACGGTAACTCAAACTCGGCTGCCTATGTGGAAGTTGTGGACAGATTTGAGAAGGACATGGCACGCACGTTTGGAGGAACCACTTACGCCCCGAGATACATTAACACTAATGTAAGTTGTCAAGGTCATTTTATTCCCTCTGTGCTCTCTCTCTCTTTCTTCTCTCTTCGCTCTTTTTCTCTCTCTCTCTCTTCGCTCTTCTTCTCTCTCTCTTGTCCCTCTCTCTCCCTCTCTCTGTAAGCTGTCTCCGAAAAATGACGCAAAAACAAAGCCAAGCTTTCCAACGCACACGTTTCCAAGTCCGTCCCAGTATATTCGCATCTGACTTCAAAATTTGAAAGGCAATCTAGTTAGGAGATAATTAGTATATTCAGTTGTGTTCTTAATTTCAGGTCAATTACATCACTCATCCGAAGACCGTCAATTCTTCATGGCCCGATGGACTTTTGGTCAAATTTGACGTCCAGACCACCCAGTCAAAGAATGAACCAATCGATGCATGCGATATGTGGAGACAGATGATGGGATCACTGCAGAGGTATTTATTTTAGGACACTTTAAAGTGGCATTCCACGCGGTTTGTGAACTGAAAATGTATTTGCCCTTATGGGCTCTCACGGCGACAATGACACACAATTTGCATACAATACATGAAAAAGTGGTTGTCCAGTATCGTAAACAGTGTGTCATTTGCGTGAGCAGCATCGTAACTTTATTCACTTAACGACACAATACAACCGATCAATACTTTACATAGTCAATAACTACTTTCAGAACAAACAACGTCATTGGAAGTGGTTCACTTCGCGTCGCCTCTGATACAGAACAATTGAATCCCTGTAAGGTGGATCTACCCCCGGCTGAGACTTGCGGAGGACAGGTAGATATTAATTTATTGATTTTTCCATAATTCTACTGATTTTTGGCTCGTTCATTGTTGCGATTGCGCCAACGTCTGTTCGTTACAATTTACATTTTCAAATAAACAGGGTTTGGTTCGTGAGCACCGCATGACTTAAAACCATATTTTAGTCTTATAGGAAACATTCCAACTTTTATAGGTTTGCGATGAAAATCTCGGCGAGATGTGCATTGCGGGACAAGTATGTGGGTGCCCGCATGGACAGAAGAGAGCTTCGCCAAAGGTAGGGCATTTACATTTTACTCTTTGCTGCGATTGCTTTAATTTATTCTAAATAAATATGGGTTCAACGGGTTTGTATGTTGTATGTAGGTAATGCGCAATTATCACTAACATCCATGACACTATACTTTTTTTTATTAAATTTAAAAAAAACAATTATGTACTCAATTACGTTGGTGTCATTTATAATACTGTAAAATTATTCTAAATTACTTAAATTACTTAATTATAGGATCATTGTCGTGCCGTTGAATCATGGAGTGTGCCTATTTTGGTTGCAAGAAAGGGCTCGAAGAATCTGGTTTACGATGCAAAGATTGCTAATCCACTTGAACCGATTCATAAGGTAATATTTTTCGTTTTTTTTTGTTTAGGTTAAATGTCTCTGGAAATGCATTAGGGAAAACATCTTTTAATCTCGTCTCGTTGCATTTATGGAAATATTAAAGTGTCGTCCAATTTCTATAGAAATATTATTAAACTTAATATAAATTTCTGTTTTTTTTTTCTCAATAAAAGTGTATTCGTTCAGTGCTTCGTAATTTTGATAGTTTCCCAATAAAAAACATCTTATTTCAATCATCTGATATAATAAAACAACAGTCAACAATGAACATGTTTCACGGAAAACATATAAGAGGTGATCATTTCGTAACATATTAGACACTTGTACCTGAACTTTATAGGAAATTGTACAACGTTTCGAGCAAGGAGTCAGTCAATGCTACCCTCATACCGATCTCAAATCAGCATTCGTTACCGCTGAGGTTTGTTACTTTACCGTAATTAGTAATGAATCAAACTTATCGAGCGAGCATTGTACCGTAATCATAATTAAAAAAAGGTACCGTAATCATATTAGTATCACTAATCTTAATCAATAATCATTGTCAGTAGTAACAAAGTATTTATAACTTTAAACATATGATATCTACAGGTTAGATAGATCCATAGGACCTCGGATAGATGTTAGTCGATATATGCTGTTCTACAGCATTTAAGCAATTGCCCAAAGCAATGATCATAATTAAATCAATAATTAATAACTTCAGGTAAATGACATAATCGAGCCGGCTTCGATGAATGCCACCTGGGATTCCGGGCTTCTCTTCAACGCGACAATGCACTTCCGAAGAGGAGCAGTCAGAGTGCCATCAGATGTTTATTATAAATTGATAAGGTGAGATATATCATATTTTTTTAGGTCGTGAAGGAAACGGGAGAATTGTTATTTTATGTCTTACGTTTAGTAGGGAGTTATTACTTTGTTAGTTACACAATTAGTTATACGCGGTGAACCGCCATTTACAGTAGGTATCTGGCAGATAGGTACCTGGCAGAGTTGCCTGCTGTAAGTATCCATTCACAGTGAAACATTGCATAACCTATACTTGATGTTTATCTCGGCAGTCGTAAGCTCGAAGATCTACCTTGACTATCTATAATCTTCTCCCATAATGGATCGTATCTCAACAATAACCTATTCTGGCAATGGTCACCAAATAAGAGCATTTTCTTGGGAAAGCGTACAATATAAAAAAAATCTAATAACAATAATTATTATTATTAACTCTTTATTGCAAAAAAGTGCACAAAATTATTAGCAATCTATTATTACTAATCAATATATTATTCTGTTATAGATATGTGAAGGAGCAAAACGCGGATGAACTCGGCGAATCAGAGCTCTATCTCTCTCCTTTCCAACCTGACCCGTACAAGGCTTGCTACAAGGTTAGTTTTTTACCTGCGTATTTTATTTATTCATTTTTGCTTCTCTCGTACAACTGTTAAAAAACGATTTACCAAACAGATTGTGTCAAATATTTGATAATTTTTTTTACCTTTTTTACACAGAGACAGAGACAAGATGCGAGAAAGACATGTGTATCGTTAATTCAAAAAAGTGTCGTGTAGAACAGTGATACATGAACATGAATGTAGCTATTTAAATTAGTTGGCGTAATGTCTAATTATGTAAAGATAATTAATCGTAATTGTAGAACGACTGTCATCCGGAAGGCCGTTGTGTCGATCTGTCTCCCAATTCTTACCGTTGTGAATGTGGTCCCGGATTCAGAGACTTGGATCCCGTAATTCCTGGGAGAAAATGTCTACCAACTAATGGATTCAACGAATGCGAAAATAAGGTACAGTTTTATAAAGCACAGGGGTTACTGTAGCTTGCGAAGTTCGATTTTTTCTGTCAATTCCTGCTACTAGTTTTTCGGGAAGGGTTAAGCGTTACTTATATTATAGATATTCAAATATGGGTGAATCACGTAGACTGAGACACAGTAGTAACTAGCTAGCAGAGAACAGTATGTAGAGTGGTACACAAGCAGGAACATTGAAAATTAAGGTACCTTGAAATATTTGGGTAAGAATTCAAAACATTGTCCTCATATTTCGCTTGCAGGAAGACAACGAGTGTTCTGAGAATGCTCGTTGCATCGATCTTCCCCATCTGTACAAGTGTGAGTGTCTGCCTTCGTATGCTGATGCCTCCCCTCCTGGGGCCATCCCCGGCAGTGTATGCCATCTCGACTACTGCTCTGATGTGAATTTCTGCCCGACAAACACGACGTGCAAGAATCTGGAGCAACAGGTATGATTTTAATTTAAAGCAATTATGCTAGTACAAATAATTGCGAACATGCAAGCGAGTTAACTATAAATATGCACTATGTGGCAACCAACTGTACATTCGACGTGGCGCCATGTTTCACAAAAGTTATAAGCTAAACGTATCCTACATCCTACTGTTCCATTACGTCATTACGTCGATGTGCAGAATTGATTGCTTATCTTCTGTGGTATATCGATCTTTATCTAATTATCGATTAATTATTTATTGATTATATTTCAGGCCGAATGCAAATGTGATTCTGGTTTTATGGATATTCGGAAATCAGAGAAACGGGTTGCTCTCGGACTAGACGATTCACTTTGTATGCACGTGCGAGACGTGGATGAATGTGCCCTCGGACTGACCAACTGTTCGGGTATGGTTTGCAATCTGTAGTTTATGGTTTATACGGTATAATTATAGTCTGTAGTCTGTAGGCGTAAATTGCTGATTTTTTATGGGTTATCGATTTTCTCTTTATACTAGAAAATACGTCAAAAGTCTGGGTAACCGTGGGAGACTGTTGTCCAATAGCTGCCATGACACAATTGTTGGGCGTCAGAGCCCTTACTTATAATGAGATTGATTTATTAGATTTAAATCATGGAGTATTGTCAAATTTATCGATTTTCCATGTCCAGGAGTCGCCGACTGTATCGATCGGGCAATCGGTTACACTTGTAAATGTCCAGATGGATATATTGATGGAAATCCGGATGAACCTGGACGGGTGAGTGATTATGTAAAATAATGTAAAATAATTATTATTTTTCTTATTGTTGAATATTATAAATTATAAGTAAGTTAAGCAGGCTAATAAGAACATCATGTTAAAGCGAATACTGTCCGGTTTTTGAAACGCATCGAGTACTCCAGCTTCTTATGCAGCTTATGCAAATGGACATAAATTAGAATAAAAAAAATCGAGCTAAATTCGAGCAAATTAGCATAAATACGTTAGAAATCAGTTGTCCACGACGACGCGTTTCAACCGGACGGTATTCCTCGCTTTAAGCATCGCCTGCTTATAGTTTATAAGTGAAACATTAGTTATTTTTAGCAAAAAACATTCAGTAATTTGTGCACAACCAAAAAGAATAAAATGAAATGTTTCATCATCAAGTTAATTAACTATAACAACATAGAGCTGACAATGCTAGCTTGACAAACCGTCGTTCGACAATCTTACAAACAAAAATTGCACCTTGAGAACTGACACTAATAATAGTAGGTTATTTTTATCAAATTAACTCGTTAAAATGTTATATTTGATTATTTCAGGTATGCGGAGCTCTTCTTTGCGATTTGTGTAATTCGCATGGGGATTGCGTCCACAATGCGGAAACCAATAATATCACTTGTGTTTGTACGGATGGATGGTCGGGAGAGTTCTGCCAGGTTAGCATTTATTTATATTTTAATAAATTGCAGTATTAGATGATACACCTGATCCTGTTTTAGACCGTAAATTGTTAGAAAAAAGCATAGACCTAACCTCTTTTTGATTTTTGAGGGCCCCCAACGCTAGAAAATACTGCATCATTTGCTTGGTTAAAAAAATTGGTAAATTTATTGGATCGCTCAATTAACTATTAATTAAATTATGTATAATTACAATTACCACCTTGTTTAGGCTGCTCCATCGAATGCTAGCATGGTCCTACTGATAATTCTGGCCCTTCTGTTCTTACTGCTCACTTTATGGTTTGTTATTTCTAATTATTTTCGAAAAGATAGATCATAGATCTTTGTTAGTGCGGGGGATATTTGACTGATTTTCTAAATAAGATAACGGCATACCGCATACGGCGCATACTGCGCCCATAACAGCACTATCTTCTGCGGAAATGATGCAAGGATATTGTGGTGCAAGAATGATATTGCTCAGGTAATTATTAACTAAAATATGTTTTATATTTCCAGCTGTCTGCTCTACTTCTGCACAAAGTGTCATTGCTTCAAGGGTCGTCGTGGTCTGATGGCTGCACCATTTGGACATAGAAATGGTGCATGGCCATGGTCGACATTAGAGGGATCTTCTAGCTCGGAATCTGGTAGGAAATATTGAAACTATGGAATCCTTCTTTATCTTCTATGAACGTGAGAGCAAACTTGAGTTCTATAAAAATATGCACGCGCACAAAAACTACTCCTATATGCTACGACACACAACCGTACTACCGTATATTAGCGCTCAAAATCAAGTATTCTTGTAGGCGCTGAATTCTCTCAAATCTCAGCTGGCGGTCACGAATACTATCCGGATATTGGTATACCGAGGGCCAAACTGGTGAAGGGAGCAGGAGCGTCGGCCTCGGCCGAAGCAGGGAACAGAAGTATGGAAGTGGCCCGATTGGACGAGTACTTGGACACTGGTGGGTATATGCCTGCGCTTAAGCCTAAGGCCCCGTAAACATTGTCATCGTACTTAGAATATCAAGAATGACTTGCGCTGGGTTATCGTTATGTGAGCTTAGCTTAGAAGCGGCAGAGTCTGCGCTTTGGGTGGTACCGTAGCGATGTTCAATAATAAAATTCAGGCGCAAAACTCGGATCCTCCGAGAAAATAGTTGCCAAATCAGCTATTGGAACAGCTGGTGGTTTGGCCAATGAAGGTACCTAGAGAGTGAATAGAAAGTAATCAGATAGATCACTAACAACTAGAATTAGAACTATGATTTAGACTAACCCTTAGAGTTCGTGTGTGATTGTTGTGACATAACGTGTGGTCTCCTGGAAAATGAAACATTATTAGGCTTCTAGTTCAGGCCCATCAAAGTAAACCTATATTTACGAAACGTTCATAATGTATATAAAGCATTTTTATTACTATATATACAAACCAAATTTCACCAACTTTCGCCCTCGAGGACTTTTTCCGATGTGCTCATCATCATATGTATACCATAAAGCTGCAGACTTCCAAGGTGTATATGCAAATCTAGCTCGCATTTTAATTTCTTGATAAATTTGCGTAGACAGCTTCGATCTCTGCAGTTTTACGGTATACATATGATGATGAGCACATCGGAAAAAGTCCTCGAGGGCGAAAGTAGGTGAAATTGGGTTTGTATATTTTGTAATAAAAATGCTCTATACACATTATGAATACGTCGTAAATATAGGTTTACTTTGATGGGCCTGTCCCTTTAAACCATAACATAAAGTTATTTTAACTGACAAAATCAAAAGTTTAAGAAAATTTCAAGCCAGCCAGAGGCAGGGCACATGACAGGAATTCATATCCGGGACTTTGCGATCAGTTTGGTGATCATATGATTGCGTTAGTGTAAGCGAGTATCTTGATCATTAACTCTCGTTTCCTCGCTCTCTACATATTCTCTGTATTCCTGGACGCTTGCTGGCAGTCTGTCTATTTCAGTGTCCTATTCTAATTTCCTTATCATCTCAGGAGCTCTCCGTATCCCTCGTGCTCATCTATCTGGAGCTGGAGGAGCGGCAGGAATACACGATTCATTCGACAGTCAGAGTTCTTCCGGATCAGAATATACGATCAAGGAGGAGATCGAAAGAAGGGTATGTGCTTTTATTTTAAGTATATTATTTTTGTGGACCTGACCCTTTTAAGAAACCATTAGGTAACCTGAAGAAACAGGTAAGTATACACGTACTGGAAGGCTGAAAAGAAAACCAGACACAAACTATTCCATTCGAATGGTAAATACATGGGGAGGGGGGGGGGCTTGCGGATACTACTCATTGGGGGGCGGGTGTGCTATTTCTGACTTGTAAACCACGTGCATACTGTAAATACATATTTTTTCACTGCCATTAGTTGAGCTCGTTGACTACTGAAATTCTCCATTCCTTAGGTGATCACTGACGTTAATGTGAAGGAGATCAAGACAACGACAACAACCGACGACCAGGGACAGACTGTGACAACCACGGCCGAGTACCATCATGTGCCGAATGGAGGGAGAACGCTGATTGGCAATGCGGTAAGAGAAAGAGGGGGAGAGAGTGTGTGTAATAGAGAGAGGAGAAGAACAGGGTGAGGGAACTATCGATTGTAGAAAGTAAAGAGTCTAGATGGAGCGCGACTGTGTGATAACAATTTTTAGTAACATATTTTTCCAACTGCTTTTTACTCCTTTTAAACACACTCTTTCCAGCAGCAACAGTCCGGCTCCTCCTATGCAGCAGATTCTGCTTCGTCCGCTCACTACGCTTCAGCTGCGCATGAATCCTCATCCGCAATGTCCGCATCCGCTTCACAACTCCATTCCGGATCGTCGAGCGCCTTTATCGGAGGCGGCGTTGCAGGCGGGGCTTCGGCAGCCGGATACGCAGCAAGATCTGGATCGGCCTCAGCTGCTGGAGCACACAACTCTTCTGCTGCCTATGCTAATCATGCGATGAGAATGACCGATGAACAGGTGCGAGTTTTTCTGGAAACTTTTTTTTACAAATGTCGATTTCCATCAAATTCGGAGGAATCCCATGATATAAAACGCCAAAGTTGCGCGTTTTGGCTATCTATTACATGTTTCTCCTGGGCCTGGACTAATGTTCATGGCCTTAGACGCGTTACCTGGGAAATACCGGGTACTTCTGCACAAAATTCTTAGGTTACCCTCATTTACTAGTTCTTTCTTTTAGTTAGCTTTTAGTTTCGTACCCAATCTACTATTTTTTGTTGTTTATTAGTAAGTGAGTAAGCAGTGTTATAGAGCAAACTCACTCAATTCCTATGGTGCGAGGTTATGGATATGAAAAAAAAATATTAATTCATTTTAATATGGCCCTCATTTGCAGGAGCGCGGTGAAAGTGTTGCCGAGTTCTCGATTGGACGTGTTGCCGGTAGAAGATCTGCATTGGATCAACATCATTTCAGCGAGAATAGAGCAATGTCTGAGTTCACGGTAAGTCTTACATATCTCAGTTATTCGGAAGTGTAGTGGTGAGCATTCGCGTCTGTTATATGCAAGACCAGAGTTCAGTTCCCGGCAGGAGAATATAGCTTTTGTTTTTCCTTTTCTGACCGGGAAAACAACCTGACAATATCCCTGTTATCTTGGAAAATTGTATTCAAGCTTTTGAAGTCAAAAGTCAAGCATTACGACTTTTCTCAGGCCTTGCAACTTCTATAAAGGTTTACTCCTTCCATAGGCATGTGACGTCAGTAGCCAATCGAACTATGTAGTCCTGGCTTCCTGACTAGATAGTGGCTAAGGAAGTAAAGATTTGAAGAAACTATATATGCTGTGCACCGACCAGGTGGTCAAAAAGGTACCGGCAGAAAAGCTGGCCACCCACAAGGTGGCCTCTATATCTGGAGCGCACACTTCGGTAGACCATAACGGACTGCAGGGGCCCTTCGGGCCCTGAAGGGTAGCCCCAGGTCCCACTTTCAACCTTTAACGTTTCCAGGACGAGGCTTCTGTTTATTCGTCTGAATCAGAAGAGGTCGACCACGAAAAGGGAGACAAGAGGGTGAAAGTGTCAAAATCACATACTTACGAACCGGATGCATTGGGTGGAACAAAGAGGTAATATTGATAAAGAATGTGCTCAACGCGCAGAAAGAGTGCACCAGTGCGCGCCGGACGATCTAATATTGAACCTAATATGTGCTGATGGCGCGCGAAAGGCGTACGGTTTCTTGGCGCATCTGTGGCGCTCATTTTTCTTACTATTTTCGATCCGGCATACTTCCGATAATGTGCCGCATTTCTCTCCGCTGCACAATTTTCATCCGTGCAGTGCTAGTGCTATTGATTTAGTTCGTGATGTGATCTAGGAATGTTGTCATATTTTCTACGAATTTCTTAACTATTATACATATGCTAATTTTCAGATTCCGCTCCGACGTTGTCACGACCAAAACTTCTTCCTCTGTTACAAAACACTAAGGATTAGTATAATTTTTATTTTGCCATTCTTTACTAATTCCTTTCTTTAAATCATGTCTTTCTAGTTGAAAACACTTTATGAGACGGGCATCATTATCAATTCAAATATTTCATCTGTGCATTGATTTCAGATGTAATTTTCAAATTTTTCTGACTGTATGAACCTCCCCAATCCTGGTGCTATTTCCCCATTTTTGTCTATTATCCGTTTATTCAATTGGTGCCTATAGATGGTTGTACCCTTTTGATTTGTTAAGTTTGTACTTTGTAGTTCGTATTTCGTATGCTGATTTTGTAGCCTTTCTTTCATACGCATTTGCATATCGCGCCCCAACAAAGAGACTGGTATGATTTTTTTGTTGAATAAACTCTAAATTTATAACTTTGATGGAATAAGGATTTTTGGAATTCTTTTGAAGATTTCACGCATTTGTTATTTATTGCTCACATTATTTTACAATGCCTTATTGTATTTCAATTTTCATTTTTCCTACGCAATTCATGTGTATTCTTTTCAGTGTTCCAATAAAAAGAGGCAAAATCGTTCTGAAAATTTATTTGATATTTGATTTAAAAGGCTTTCTAAATAGTCTAAATTAAGATTTAAGATTTTAAGAAAAATACGAATTTGTCCTTTTGTTGTGCCTCCATATTCCACAAGATTTACAATTCTACGCTGAAAATTTCCAAAAACTCGCAGATTCGGTGATACAATACTATGTGTTTTTATATAGCATTTATTATTATTTTTTATTTTACTGTATGTTTGATAATAAAGAATTATAAAAAAAAACTGTGTTAGTGAGTGAACGACAACATCAATGCGTTCAAAATTTACAAAAAATTCAGAATTTGAGCAAATTTTCTTCAGACAGCATCTCCGAAAAGGTTACACTTTCCTTCGTCGGCTTTTGCCTGAAACAATTTTATGTATAAAGTATATTCAAAGAAATAAAAGGGTAAATTGTGGGAGTGATTATTGCATGATGGTTATGGAGACTAGTTAGATTCTCATGTACGGTATTTCATTGAAAAAACTGGGAGTCATCTTACCCATTAATGGGTGTGCAATACTGGACTGATAAATCAGTTATCATTTTCAATGATAATGGGGTCTCGATGTATGGCAAAAACAGCGCATTTTGCTTCCAAGTGTCAAATGTGCATCTCGTGTAAGATTTTGCATACACCAAGTTAGAAAATGCACCCATGCTATAATACTAGACGAGGCGAAAATGCACAGTTTGTGCACTCTCGAAAAAAATAGTCCTGTGGCTACCTGCCGCGGGACCATTTTTTGGCGGTCGTTCTCGTGTAGTTGTTCTCGTGTAGTGCCAATCTACGGTAATTTTAGCCATTGGAAGCAAAATCCGGCAATTTTTGCTATACATCGAGACCCCTAAACATCATCTCAATCTATTCACAAACCGCAAGTTTAGCCATTGCCGTATCCTTTTTGCATTGAAAAGTATCCAAAAATGAGTTCATGAGCGAAAATACACTATTAATTCGGACAAAATTTGCGGCATGAACACCACTGAAAAACGTTATTAGTAAAATATTTCGTCATCGCAATATTTGTGAATAGTCAATTGACCAGTCATATTACATGATGAATTTTAGCTGACACCTGAAACATTTCGTATAAAAATAAAAAAATTTCACTTCACAAAGTTGTCAATAAAAAAATTATTCTTTACAGGAAAAACGCCAACTTTGTTGGAAAATCCACACAATAACTTGAAGCCAAAGAATAAAAGAACATTTGTTTATACGATATATTCCCGTGGTAAATCTTCTGAAAGCAGAAAAATCCATTATCCAATTATTTAATTCGGCGGGCTAAATGGGCTAAGTATTGTCGTTACATGGATATAGGACTATATCAAACCATGTGCGAGAAGACCTTACAAACTATTGTTGTGCTATTGTAAGTAAGGGTATGAATATTAATATCAGCGTGTGATATTTTCCAACTTAACATTACATTGATGATGCCAACTTGCCAACAATTGATGTATTCAATAAATTAATGCTAATTGTTTAGTTTTGTTTAATTAGCTAGTAATATACATAGCTTAAGTGTACCTCAAACTGATCCCCGTATATTCTCTGAACATTGAGAAAGGCTGCTTGATATCCTTCTACATCAGGCCCGTCTTCGTCAAAAGTGGCCCTTCCACCCCCACAAGCAACTTCGTCCTGAACCAAAAGTAAATCCGAAAGTTAAAAAAAAAGCATTGCCGCACTAAAAGTAGGCATCGCTAATCACGACATGGATACGGTATCTATACTAACCCCTAGAGAGTGAGTTGCTCCGTTCTCGCGATAACGGTACACGATTCCAACAAGCGCAAAGAAGGGGCACAAGTGGCCTAGGCACCAACTAGGAATTATACTGTTTCACGCCCTCATGACACAGCCTCCTCAAAGTAGCGGAACCTTCTTCTAGTGGCTCCGCGGAGTTTTGTCAGTACAGTTCCAGTTTTCACTTCAATGTGTATTATTGATATAATTACAAACATTGCCTCTTTTAACCGACCTGTCCAAATTCTCTGCACACATCACTGGTATGGTTTTGGACGCACTCCCTCTTTTCTTGATAAGAAATATCATTCAAACCAATCGATTTTGATATGAGACTGTGATGGACTTCGTGTCCGAGAACTCGAGAAAGTACTGATGCCTGAACATGCTGATTATGAAATAAACCTATATATCAAAACATGCAGCTTACGTGTTAGGCGGTGAGATCTAGTTAGACCGAAGACTTACAGTCGAAAAATAAAGGACAAATTCCCATAAACGTTAGAAGTTTTTTCGAAAATTTTCAACTCCATTTATTTACTGTATTAAAAAGGTTCAAGCTACGACTGTTCTTCAGGGCCCAGAAGGGGTCCCTGCAGTCCGCTCTGGCCGATCTCTGGAGCGCACTACGAAGTAGTGCGCTCCAGAGATCGGCCATCTTTGATTACGGAATGGGTGGCCAGCCCTGATCCAAGAAACCTTCCCAAGTTTCCACCTGGTACCGTTTTTACCACCCGGTCGGTGCAACCAGTCGCGGGAATTGAACCCCGGGTTTTTGTGCTAAACCCAAAAACATATAAACGAAAGCTTCACACCCTGACAAATGGATCGGCTTGTAAAGTGAGCATAAGATATCCACTATTCACATCAACTGTTCCATTTGTGTTCATTCCATTAACTGAGGAAATCATATCCAATTTGTCCAAAGTAATTCCTCCCATCGTTTCCGGTAAAGTAATCAGCATATCGCTCTCAAGTAGAAGACCCGATGCATTCCTCAAAGAACATTATATCCAATGGGATAAAATACAGGCACAACCGCACGGCTGCGCAGTGCAAGCAAAACGCCGCACCGACGTTGTGGACGAACGGCGCAAATAGAGTGCGCGGCGAAAATATGGCCCACCCACATCGTACCCCCGTGTCGTGGAGTACTTCCATAACACCACAGGCCATCACAACGTATACCGATAACAACCTTTACAACGATGACAAAGTGAAAAACGTTTCGAAGAAGAAAACGTACAATTTCCATGCCAAGTGCATTAGTCTATCGTATAGACTTTGAAAGGCGTCCAACTTCGTTTGCACATTATCCAAAAGACTTTGTACTGCAATGCGATTCAGTTCCTCTTCCATTTCAAGACGAGTTTCATTTGTGAATTGAAAGTTTTTCTGGAATAATCTTTTTTTAGAACAATACTAGACAAACAGGTTATTATCGGCTGTAACGCGCCTCGTGGTCCCTATCAAGTAAGCATCCCGCGAATTGACATACTACATGTGTGTACTACATAAGTAAAAACTTGCGTTTTAGAAATATTGTAATGGAAGACACATCGATGATAAAAGATACCTGATAGTTTGGAACTTCTACTTTTGTTGTATTTATTTTACTACCCATTATTCATTAATCAGCAAGCTTGCGTCATTCGTATTCCTGCGTTCTTTGTGAGTTCTTGCTCAGAAATTCCCCTGCTCTCACCTCAACTTGGCTCCTCGAAATATTCTTGACACCATCAACGATGGCTTGAATTTCTGCGATATACTCTTTGGAATCCAGACTGTTCTTGGCGAGATAGCTTCGAACACGTAAGTTGTTGTTTAGATCAGTTAAAATTCGGCAGAGCTGCAAAAAATATGATAAGAACCATCTTCAGATATGCAGTTAAAACGCTTCAAGAGCGTGCACCTTTATTCAAGGGTGAAAATACAGATTCAGTGTTTGCTTATGACATGTTCCGCAGAGGTCATGCATGAGCAGTTTGCAATGATTCCAGATGACAAATTGCTCTACCGACGTCTTCGGCCGAAGGCCAGATGGTTCGCCCATGATTCCCTCGCTGGGTGGTGGTATATTATATTGCAATTATATTGCAGTTGCGGATAATAGTGCTAAAAACAACTCGACTTCCATAAATCAACAAAGGCTATGAATGTGAAAACACATACCTTGATACTTTGTCGTTTGTCATCCGGTTCACAAAAAGCTAACATCAGAGCCTAGAATTGATAGAACTTCTGTGAATGCTACCTGTTCCTGACAATGAGATAAGAATGAATCGTCATTTCAATAAAGGTTGTGAATTACCTTATCTTCGTCTCCTTCCCGTTCAATGGTTTTAATTTCTTTGATCAGTTTAGACACATAGTCGTTGGCATGCGGAAAATCCTTTGGACAAACCTTAAAGGGACGCGGTAACCGTTTTGGCCCTTATGTATACTTTGTGTTTTTATTTGCACAGTATGAAACCCCCCTAAATGCACTATGCTTTATTAATTATGCAGATAATAAAAATACAAGGTATACATAAGGGCCAAAACGGTGATCGTGTCCCTTTAAGAGATTAATTCTGCCAAATCGATTGTGCCCATATATGATTCGCTTATCGTTATCGTACTGGAGCTAACATATGTAACACTCACATGTCTGTAGAAGTTATCACAAGGACTAATTGACTGATTCAGGTGCTTTTGAACGTGAGTGAGAAAGAAATCGGGAGTCAACTTGTCAGTTTCTTCTGCAGAAACGGCAGCGTTGCTGAACAATTGGATTATGTTAGTATGTACACTGCGGCCGCGCCGCAAGCCAATCGCGGGCGACATCATGGCCCAGGTGCAGCGAGCTTTTTAGAAAGGGTAGGAGCTCTCCCATAAGTGAGCCAATGCCAAAAGTAACTGACACGGAATCAAATTAGTGTTAGTATAGGCACCGTGGCCGCGCCGCAAGCCAATCGCGGGCGACATCATGGCCCAGGTGCAGCGAACTGTTTAGAAAGGACAGGAGCTCCACAAATCTCCCATAATTGATCCAATGCCAAAAGTAACTGACAAGGAACCATTAACATAAGATAATTCCCCCACCATAAAGCAATGATCGCAGTCGACGTTAGAAGCACGGCGAATCGCATTTCACTCTTCTTTCGCCATGATTTTTCAGTTTTATACCTATGCACATTCCTTCCCACTCATTCAGTACCTAATTCAGCTTTTGTTTTCCATTCAATTGTATTTCTGATGATATTCATTGAAAAAACCACATGCTTTGTCATATGCTATGCAAGGGAGAAAAACTGTTATCAAAAGAAATAAATGAAAAACGAATGAAAAAAACTTTCGAGAATGAAAAAGAAGCCCCTAGGTTTTAGTACACTGAAGAAGAATGGCATTCTGCACGAATTATGCCGACTGTTGACCTATTGTTTCCTTTTCTGATAGACGGCTTTTTTAACTAAGTGCCCTATCGACGTCGATCTGCCATAACCAACTACGTCGTTAGATTTCGACTAATATTAATATATGCTTGTTTCCGTGTTCGCTTGAATACATTAGTAAGCCCACAAAAATATAATACACACATACTTTGTCACTAATAGAACTTGTACATTTGAAACTACAATGAGGATGATGAGTATCGCCTCCGATCAGATATTCAATGCGCACACCAAGGTACCGCCTTTTTGAGCCGCACGAAAAGGAGTGCAAATCAAGATGGCGCATCACGGTGAACTTCTTCGTGCGCGGTTGGTTCGCCACGGTGCAGAAATGGTGCGAGGCGCAACTTGTGTAGAATTGGATACGGTAGAAAGGAAAGATGTGTGATCTAACCATCTAAGATAAGTTGTACTCTTGCCAAAATATCACGAATATACAATACTCCACTAATATACAATACACCGATTATGTTTAGTAAAATAACACAATTTACTACAGTAAATCAACTGCGGACGCATATGCAAAAGACTTGTGCCTTCACAGGAAAGTGAAAACCCCGATTTTTCCCCATTTTTTTTTCAAAAAAAAACCCTGATTTTTTTCCAAAAACCCCCGATTTCACCCCGGTTTTTTGAGGGACTTGATCGGGGAGAAATCGGGGTTTTTTGGTTTCCCATGTTGTGCATTCTCGCTAATGTTAAAAATGGTCGACAACATCTTATGTCTTTAAATTACAACCCGCGCTAAAGAAAACAAATCAGACATGTATTTCAATCAATATACAACAGTCATAATTCAAGGCGCATGAGAATCGAATTTATACGCGTCAGTATCCATTCACAATATGTTTTTGCTAGAAAATCTCGTCATAATATAATGCTTTATGATGTCTTTTGGTGATTGCGCATGTCTCAACACTAACGGTAGTACAGTAATCCTATTGATAGAGCGCACCACATACCACAGAGTATAAGACATTATTCCAGCTATTTGATAAAGAATTACCGTAACCACAACCAATAAAGGATTACCGTAACCGCAACATTATTCATAAGGCGGCTTCTAGAATCTAGTCGATCTACAGTACTCCAAACTCGAATTCAAGATTACATCACAAACTGGCGAGCTCGCGCAAAAGAAAATAAGTCATAATCAATTCAAACGATCACTTTACAGCTGTTAGAATGAAAAATACAATGTATATGCTTTATTACCAAACGCGCAAAACAAACAAACCAATAAACAAAAACATTTTTTTATAAATATTTATTCAGAAACCAAAAAACAATGAGATACAACGCAAAATGTAATCGAGGGAATTCAGCTCATTGAGAGCTGCAAAATAGAAGTGTCCGGGATAAGTTCATAGTCATAGTATAAGACTGCTGCGTACGCGTAGGCTTGAACTCTGCATAGCTGCCTTGGCGCCAAGATAGTGCCAAACTGTCAGAAAGATTATGTAAACCCGTCAAAAAGATTGTATCAAATGGTTCAAAAGTGTAAAAGATCACCGTAGTCCGCGTAAGCAAGAACTACAATTAAACTATCACTGAGAGAGATAATTTAGAGAGAGAGAGAGAGAGAGCTTAGATGATATTCAGATGAGTCCCCAGACTTCTACACTTAAATTACACACTGGAATACCTATATTTTGAGAAACCTCAAGAACTTCTGAAACGAAAGAAGGTTTCTCAAAACACAGGCACCCCAGCAACAATCCCTATGTAGACTATTCCTACTACCATTTCACTACCGCAAGTTGCCTTAGTGAGAACTCCCCCTACTACTCCCATTGCCGCACCCCTAATATACTAATCAACCACCTCAATGACCCGCCAACTCACCTCCTCTCCTCCGCTTCCGTCCCCTCCTCGCTACCTCTTCCACAAGCCGCATCTCCCCTGCCGCTCCTCGATAGCGCCAGCGTCCCTTCGCGTCGCCTGTGCCGCGGTACCAGCCCGCCGCAGGGCCAGGCGAGCACTGGTGGCCTGGGGGCCTGAACTTACCTCACTTACCCGTACACACCCAGCGAAACACCCTTCGGAAGGGTCTCGTCCAGGTCGCACTCCCGTCTGGGATGCGCTCATTTTTCATTTTACCGGTCATTGCTGTTTAGCGTACCTGTGGGGACACTTCGTCCCTCCCCCCTGTCGTATTCCTCGTACCAACTTGCTTGATCTGCCTTGTTGCGTACGAATCCATGATTTGAGTACAGTTGTATGAATGACCAGGCAGAGTTACACTAAAACAAAGAATAACTACGAGGCAATTATATAGCGCGATAAATTTAGTAATACAGGTTAAATTAAGTCCGCGCACATCCGGCGCAGCTCTTATAGCAAACACATTTTCGACATTAGTGCGTCCACACCGCGCACTCTAGACTAGCTGCGCTACGCTATGTAGCGTACCCACTTTACTGTGCGGCGTCTACTTTTTGCACAATATTGCTAGTTCCGGCTTTGATAAAGCCCTTCCTTTAGTTACAAATGCAATAAAACGCAATTCGTCAAAAATAAGTTCATCGGAAAGGTTTTTGTATTCTATTTGTAAACCACTGTTGCAAGTGATTAGTAAACAGAGACAACTGACCAATTCCAATTCCTTCAATCAATCCTGATAGTTTTGTACCATTGTAGCATTCACTTCATTTCTTAGTTGATCGTCGTCGTAGTTGATCATTCCAAGTTGAAAAAAAGAAGATATTAGCAAAATAAAGTTACAATATGAGAAATACAACGTAACATTCAAGAAATCAATCGAAAGTGGTCTTAAACTCAGTTGTGATACATATAGAATCTATAGAATAGTTGTAAACTACAAAAAAAAATCAAATCTACAATATATAAACAAAAATAAAACTCACTTCATGAGACAATTCTGGAAGCAGCCGCACCAGACGACTAAAAGTCGAAAGTGTAAATTAGAATAAGATTTAGTCTACGTGTGTTTTATTCGCATATGCTAATTTGTATGCTAATTACAGACTATAAAATTTGTTTGCTATACCGTAGTTGCAACGCATACTGGAAGCCCGCAATTTTTTTTCTAGGGACATTTTGGCACTGTTGCCTGCCCCACACGCGGTGCAGGCAATATTGCCATTATCCGCCACTACAAATAGTGTCGCAGTACCGTACAAGAAGTCATACACCAGACGACCAGTTTCGGTAATACCTCAAGAGGAAAGGTGCATGCACAGTGCAGAACAGTTGGGGTTTCAAACTTTTTCTGGACAGGAACATTTGTTAATCTTTTTTGTCGTTTTCATCTGTTTTTAGTGTTGTTATGCACGCAAGTTATTGGAAACACTTCTTTTAGTTGTCAGAAGCAGCCATGGCGCGGACACTCCATTCTTCGGCTGCCAGTGCCGTGAGTTTGTACGTGAGTGTCTTCTAGAGTTCATCATGCAAAACACGATCAATTTCTACATAATGTTCTCTAATATTTCTTTTCTAGGTGAGTGGCGGACAAGCACTTGGCTCGATTGAAGCTTCCGAGTCTGTATTGGATAAAGTTGAGAGGTGGGTGGTGGGAGCTGAAAGGTCTGATTTATTTCTTTTCTTTGTTTGTTTTCCACCGTTCTTTCATACATGAAATTAGTTTGAGCAGTGTGAAGAAGATTGTATTCTAGGCATCCAGTGCGCCGTCACACAAACGGGAGACACGACAGATCGAGAACTTTGCTGACAAAGCTTCCACAAAGATTCCCTGACGGTAATCCCTTACTTCATCTATGTTATTCTGTTTTTTTATGTTTCCATCCACCGCATGCAATGCCCATTTAATTCTCTTACAGTGTTTTGAAACGCGGGTTGGATGACACATCAAACAGGATCCAACAAACTTGTTTGGTATAACTGCTACAACATGTCGGATGAGGATGTATGATGCACGACTGTGTTTGTAGGTTATTTATTTTATTAGACTGTTACTTCTATAAACTTGGTTCCTTTATTAACGGTTCATTTTTTACAGCATTCCAGGGTTCACTTCACTGAGAACGCTCAACTCGACGTAAGAGGAGAGAGCGCCCTTCCGGTCTCTCTCTCTTCACTCTCGACTTCACGTGCTTCGCTACAACTGATGAAGCCATATAGCTGTTTTAAGAGGTATTTTAATACCATTTTTTGTATTTGTACATTATATTGTGTATGTTTGACTGATTTCACCCCTTCAGAGTGCCACGTCGAAGGATATGTCGAGCCAGTGCCGTCCCTAGAAACCAGAAGGGGAAAACATTCAGTAAACCGCTATAATTCAGTGACTTCAGAAGCCTTATCCAGGGTGAGTTCTTCCTAAGGAATGAGTAATGAAACGTGCGACCTATACATATTTGAAAGAAACTTGCATCAGCTTTGTTTGATTTTCCGTTCAGTTCAGAATTGATGGAACCAGTACAAAACCCAACAAGAATTACCCTGGAAAACGACGCTATCTCTCGTCTCAAACGCAATCTCTCTATGGATTTCTCAGGTAATGTAAAATAAAATTGATCATTATATTGGACTTTTTGGTATACTTTCACCATATGCTCCTTTATTATAACTTAATTTCTTACGCCTTTACATTCAGAGTGCTGTCGAAACGAGCCAGTGCCGCCGCCGCCCAGGAAGAGAAAGCAAACAAGGCCTGTGATATGGTTTTTACCCCGAAAGATGAAGCCTGTGGCTGCTGACGGATCATGACTATACATCCGACAGCTCACATTATGAATGTGGTTATTAAGGATTCGCCAGTTGGAACGGTTTTCTATATTATTGTAATAATAAGCATCCCCCTTCCTAGTCCTGTAATTAAGCCCACAAATGCATGCCAAGTTCACTTACTGAAATCACTGCACACTGCGCGAGAAAGCTCAGTAAATTTCCTTTCCCTTTTTCCTATTTTTATATGCTCTCTAACCTTCACTTCTCTTATTTTCGAATATGCCTTGGCTGCTTGGCTCTACCCTAGGCCATGTAATTTATTTTTTTCCCGGGATTCCTTTACTCATCTCGAGCTTTTTGTTTTCTAATTCTAAAACGCCTGTTATCCACATCTATTGCTGTTTGAGAATCGCTAGTTTTTTTTTATATATTTGTGTTCTGTTGTTCGTTATCGAACACATTGTATGTACTAGGTTACAATTTAATTTGCTAATTGTTTCTCCTCGATATACTCTGAATTGTTCCTGAACCCTCACCAGTTTATTTAACCTACATTACTTCCCTGCATCTCTTTAGTATTGTGTCCTCACTCGTCGCATTTTTTTTGTACCCTATATAGTCCTTTACATTGTTATATTTATAACTTAATAACTTAGTTTGTGTTTATAAGTTAGTATTTTTGTGCCTTATGCATCTTCTCGATTGTTCTTAATTATTCATTCATTTAATATATTTAACTTTATTACATTTTATAAATAAATACTGAATGAAACGTTGTATTTTGTATTGGTGTACTTTTTCTGGGTTGGGGGGGGGGTGCAGGTGGTGGAGGGTGTGCTCTAAAAACAAGGTAAGCTACCGTAGTCGGCAGCCTACTGGGGCGGGCAATATTGCCAAAAGAGAAACGGCGACGGGGCATATCCGAGCGCCGGCAACATTGCCGCGTAAAGGGGCTGGCAACATTGCCAAAATGTCCCTAGTTCGCCGGCTCGCGTCCCGCTTTGAAAAGTTTTATTACTATTATTATGTTAATCTTGAATGAATGCGTTATTGAATTCGACCCATTTATGGGGTTTCCATGTATGCGATTCGCACCTGCGAAAATGTCAAACCGCTGTCCATGTTTGAGTCATTTTACATGCATGTCAACTGCCTACCGTAACCCATGCGAATCGCACGTTTGGCATGGTCCTGCAGCGAAAGTGTATCAGATCCATACTAGATCCGTACTATTTTGAAATAGATCCATACTAAATCCAAAATCGCTGCGGGACCCTGTCATTTACATCGACTCAAACATGGACAGCGGTTTGACATTTTCGCAGGTGCGAATCGCAAACATGGAAACCCCATTACTCATCCGAATTGTGTCGTACAGATGGGGAGACATCTGTACATGCCCAATGTGTATCTATAGATCTTTATTGTTGAACTCATTATTTTATTTTATTATTTCTTATTAGTTTTCTGTGGCATAGGGTTTTCCGTACTCCTTGGGAAGGCGTGGTACAGTGTAATAACATTTTTGTAGATTTGGAGGCCTAGTCCATGGCTTGTCTTGCCCTTAGCACTTTATATCCGTCTTGGTCTTATGCATCTGTAACTGGCTGGCGTATTAGCGAGGAGAGACTCCCGTAGTTATTTAGTAACCGCAAATTGTTTAGAATCTAAAACACCTTGAAATCTGTATTTTCCTTATTTACATCTCTCTCTTCCTTTCCTAAGTTTATTCTCCATGTGTACGTATTTGTCCAGTTATTTTGCTGTGTTTTTATGTGTTTTGTGTTTTCTCACCCTTTTTGTGTCGTCCTGTGTACCAGTGGCCGTATGCACGAACGACCGGGGACCTCCCGGCCGGGAGGCACCCGCTAGAGCCGTCCCCACCCGGTATATGGCCCCCGGTATGCACGAAACTCCGGGTGCGGGAGGCTGACGCACTTTTGGATTTTGGGCGCGAAATTTCAAATTTTATTAATTTATACTCGATTTTGGTGTAAAATTTAGTTTTTTTTTTCAGTAAAAAGAATAAAAGGAGGAAAGGAAAGATAAGATTCCATAATTATACCATGTTTACTCTTGTCTATATAGTATGTGTTTCCTCTTCAAGTTATTATATGGAAAAAAACGGCAGTTATGTGATAAAAACCAAGGCTACTTATGCATGTTGCGGTGCTAATGAATTTAATAGTATTTCTTATAAATTTAAGGGGGCTTGAGTGTGTTTTGTGTGTTAATCGCGTTGTTTTCGAATAATTGGTTTAAATACTATCAAATGTGGAGAAAAAAATTATCTCCTCGTAAACACATCGTAGGACAGCAAAGCTTTTGTTTCTTAACTGTTTTTACTTCCCCAGCTACCCTAAATGAGCTTACTAAGCAAAAATATGGAATATTTCAACAAAAAATCCGTTATAATAGTTGAGTACCCGGTCCTTTTGTCCGGGTACGAAATTCGCCCCCGCGGGAGCCTCCGGGGACCTCCCAGAGTTTCGTGCATACCGGGAGACGGCTCTTTGCCGGGGACCTCCCACTGGGGACCTCTGGGAGGCTCCCAGTGCGTTCGTGCATACGGCCACAGCATCAGAAACCCATTAATTAAATCTTTCCTATGTTACTGTTCCTTTTTAGTTTCTTGATTGGGTTTGGATTCACTAAGAATTCAGAATTCCTTGAAAACTAAATTATTTGCTGGTTTTTATATTTTTTCCGCATTTCCCTTAGTGTTTGACTTACACCGGTCGTTGGTCTCCATCACTCTCTCATGAGTTTTGTTTTCACGGCGTGCCGTCGTATATTTTCTTTATATTTTGTGCATATTCTGTTTTATGGATTTCCTTTATTTATTTATTTTTTTTGTTTCAGGACCGAAATTCTCGGTTTCTCGCCAGAACACGTGATGTTCATTTGCTCTTGAAGTTGATGGGATTTCTCCAGTGAGTGTGAGAGGCATCGGCAACTTGGACTCGCCCTGCTGATACGGAATTTCCAGGATACGGATACGGATACACGATACACTGCGGATACGGAACCTCGAGATGAGGTTCGTGTGTTATATCACTCATTCCTGAATTTGGTTTCTTTTTCGTCCTCTGTGTTTTTAATGTGCCCCTCCCATCCAATCTAGGCCATAATTCCACAAACGTTTTTCATCTCTGCACATGGCATAAAACACCCCGCCAAATGCGGACGATCACCTCCCTATCTCTAATGCATTGTATGCAAATTAGTCTAAATCACCTCCCTATCTCTAATGCATTGTATGCAAATTAGTCTAAATCACCTCCCGATTTCTAATGCATTATATGCAAATTAATCTAAATCACCTCCCCAAAAGTTTGAGATGCGGACTTAATTTATGCCCTGTCTCTGCACGAAGCACAGGCAAGTTTGTCGTGTTTTACCACGCCTAATAACCGCATGTACCGGTTTGTCCGCTGTTTAAGCCCGTTTCTGAAGTTGATATTGTGTAATACAAAGCATAGTTATAGGTAAATCTGTTTATTTCTTCTTGGGTATTGCCGTCATTGTTTGTTGGCTATGGTTATAATTATTAATTCTTATTTCAGTATTCTACAGATAGCAGTGTACTCTAACTCTAATGCTTTTGGAATGCGTTGTCTTTAAAATAATGCAAATAGCGGTACCTATCTATCAAGAAAGCTTACAAGTTCTTACCTTACCTTTTTTTAAACCGCAGTTATCGAGTACTGATTGATTTCTATTTTAGATTCTATCACATTCGTGGAGTCGCCGTATATAACACATCGATTGGACTTTGGACCATTCAAGCATCTTCATGTGGGCATGTGCTGATTTGCTGATTGAACTGTGATGTGAAGAATCCTGCACAAGGTAACCATTTTTACGATTTCGACCTGACGAGTTGCCGTCGCTTGGCTTTTCGTTTAGAAGATAAATAACTCTTTTCATTCTTCATTCCCACTTTCACGTCAACGTATACAATCAGCCAGTTACAACACCAATTATTTGTTAATTCGTCGTTCTTTCCATTTTCTTGTCATCAATGCTTCACTTGTTTTGCAGTTTTTTTATGTATTTATTATTTATTTTAGAAATTCCTATTGATTGCTTATTGCTATTTTATTTATTTGGCATCAAAGTGTCCTTTCTTTCTTTGTTTATTAGTTTTTTTAGGATCTGAATTTCTGAATGTCTGCGTTGGATGATTGAGCTACTCGTCTGGCACCTGGGAATATTTCTACGTGGTCATCCGTTGATGTTTCTGAAACTACCCATGCAAGTCGCATGTATGTTTATTGTTTCTTCACTCTAATATATGATACTTTTTTTGCTCATTTACTAAGATATTGCTCCGTTTTTTGTACCACTGTAAAAGACCCACTGTTCTTGCACCCTGTTTTCTCGCTTTTGTATTCGTATTTATATGCTAGTTGAAGATGTCCGCGATTTGTGACTTGTAGTCATTTTATATTTGACGAACTTGCTTTGAGCGGGTTACATCGTATATTTGGTATAAATTGGGTTCAGTTCGTTTGGCTGGCTTTCTTTATTTATTCGTTTCACTTTCAGGCTTCAGGACCATTATTTCGGACTTCGGAGTGCTCGATTAGTACTGGGCCGGTCAATCTACTAGACACACGCTCTCCCATATGAGCAGCGCGCGTTAACGATCTGTCACTATTTGACTATTCCTGCGGTGGAGTGGAGTCGGTTTAAACGACCCCGAATGCGAAACGTGCGTCTGGATGGCTGCTTGCTACCGAAAGGTTGGATTATTTATTAGATTTTTTATATGATGAATTTTGGTTTCATAGTTTAATTCCTTCTTACGTTTTGGGGAACTACACAGTGGCTAATTGTTGTCGCTGTGATACGATTATGACAATTATGACTACACTGTTATTTCTGATTTGTACTGTATTCTCAAAATGATCCATTTTGTTCTTTTCTCTCTTTGTAACTTCATACTTTCAAACAACCTTTCAAACACGACCGTTTATTAAACTCATGTCAGTTAGTTCTACTAAGGGTTGACAGTTTGCTCGATATGTGAATGTGAGTTTGTGAGTTGTTAACCGTCTGACCACTGACGAAACTCTGTTGGTGTGCGGCGAAAGAAACGTTCACCTACATCTCGCATCGCATAGTGCACTTCACCCATTCTTCGCCGCATTCTCGCCAGTTCATGCGAGTGCACTTGCACTGACTAGTACCCTTTCGCGAAAACCGGGCAAAGATTGGGCAAAGCGAAAGAATATTGTTTTGTGCCAGTCTACCAGTGAATGTTGTTTGTGCTAGGTGCTACATGTCAGAAACGTGGTGATTGTTGATGAAAAGAAAAGTACTAAGTGTATTTCACTTCTTGTGAACGTTTCCTAATTAGGGAACGGAATCCATATTATCTTCCATTTTACATGATTCTGTATATGATCCTTTTCTGATAAAGGTCCGCACTAGTGCGCACGGCGGCGCGTGTTCCGCCACAGTGTTCTGAAATTCTGAGCTGCTGTACATGTCGGTTTCTTTATAACTTATCTGGATGTCCTTTCAGGAGGTTCTATGAGTGCGATGTTCCTGGAGCTCCCTGTCAAAAGTGATTTAAGTGATGGGCGTTTGCGTGTCAAGATTACCATCTGGTAAGCATACATTCGCACTAATATCGTGGTCATGATTGATTTTCTAAACGTAATTTGCTCCTTGCTTTCGTCTTTTGAAAAAAAAAACATGTAGTGAAACATTATTAATCATCATGTGCCTTAGCGGGCCAGAATTGGCCTGGTGCGCTGTGTAAATCTATTGTGAAACATTATTTTTTCTGCAATATACACGGTACGGGTTTCAGATCGTCGGTCTACGCGTAGACATTAGCTGTGACGCAGTGGATCTGCTAAGAATAAAGTGGTCAGTTTCAAACTACCGGCAGTGCCAGGCATGTTCCATTCTTATACATAATCCTGCCTGAATGCATAGCAATAGCATGATTGCATGATACATATGAATTAGTGTATTCTTTTTTCTCGGTTATCAAACCACCGTGCATTTTGTCAATTTTGTGTGTGGTTCATATCGCAAACTTGCCGTTTCGCTAACGCTATTTCTTATTTTACATATTAGTGAACTGCACGTGGAGTATCTTTTTGTGTTCGTCGGAGTATCTCTCTCTTTCGTAAGTTCAGTTCGCTTTGCTCTATTTTATGTCCTTCATAGGTTGCGTAGAAAGTTATAATCCTGGGTTGTCGTTATGGTCTGCAGGACTCCTTTTGCCAATTCCAATGTCGGATGCACTATGCCCTGTGCAGTATCCAGTGCATTGTTATGTTATTGTAGTCAACTTTATGTAACCAACTCGGTTCAGTACGAGTGCCTTTTTTACATTACAAGACCCATTTGACTATTCACTATCACTCCTTTGAACGCGAACGCGATGCATGAATATTTTTTCTAATGGATTCTTATGATGAACAGAAAAGAAAAATTGCGGTCACTCATCTAAAACTTTAAAATCTTGACTTTGCCTTCGTTATATATTCCCTTTCTGTGCTCTTTTTCTTTTTATTAATGCAAATGCTTGTACTTCCTCTCGTTCTTATGTTGTTGGTGACTTTTTTATGTTTTGAGCTGCCGACGAACAGAGGTGGTATTGGTGTGATTTGTGAATTTGTGATACGTTTGAGGATAGCTCGAATTTCATTACGAATACATTGTAGAGTTGTTGGTGACAGACATTATCGACCAATTGTTTGTATGGACATTAAAGCTGCCTGGATATATTATTTTTGGTTTAAATTATGTTCTTTTCTTTATTTATTTGTTTCATTCAGGCTGTGACGTGATCTGTTTGGCTGGCTTCTAATGGGCACAATCTACCGGACGCATAATTCAATACTTTGTGAGCATTAACGATCTGTCACCTAGTCCTTGATGGAGTCGATTCGGATACGATACTCAGCGAGGCACCGAGGCAGTGATGTCGGAGGTTGTGTCTGTGTCCCTAATGTTTTTGTATATGATCCTTCTTTTGGGGTTTGGTCTGAGTCGGCCGGGGAGCGTTTATTGTGGTATTAAAATAGTTGTATACGCACGACTCCTTCTTTAAATCACTATTCTATGAAGCGAATTAGCGAATATGAGAGCGTACCATAGACCGTTAAAAACTATCCTTTTTTGTTCCTTTATTTCTTAGAACCGTGCGTCACGTGTTACTGGGCTACGGCTAACTATGCAACCTTATTAAACGCTCGTACGCAAATTTTACTTCTGTGTGCCTCGTGGCTCATCGATAGCTGTAAAGGTTTGAACGTCGTTGCATTCTCTTTATTCCGTTCGTTTTCATCTTGTACTCAAACGTTTAGGCACCATTTGCGTTTTATTATCTACATAATGCTTTTAGGCAGTTCCGCACTTCTCAATATAACAAGACGTCTATCGTATCGCGTGCGGGGTACAACACACATTCTTTTTTTCTTTTCTTTTATATTTAACATCTATGTTTTAGGTTGAAAATCGAATCGCTTCGCGGGCTTCAATCAGATTGTCACATCAATGACTTTGTAAACAGGAGGAGCATTCCTTGTAAGTTAGTTCAGTTCGTTACGTTACTTAGTCACGTCCTATTCCTTTCTTGTTTGGTTGACTTCATTTTATTGGTAGCCTACGAAGTATTCTATTTATGACTGTATCACTGTATCTGTGTCTCAAATCAATAGTCACGTATTCAAATGTGTTCAAATGTCCCCATTCTTGAATTCCGACCTACTAATTACTAATGTATACCTCTTTTTTTCTGGGAGAGAACACGATAACTCTTTGTGCCTTACTTTTCGTTTATGGAATTTGTAATTTGTACCTTTCACTCATGCCCTCATGCCTGTTGCTCCCACTTTTACGCTGAGCTGATGCTAACCTAACAAATCCTAACTCGAAATACCGGCCGGTTTTTGAAACGCATCTCAGGTACTTGCATTCCTATGCATTTATGCAAAGTGGGGTCTAATTGGGGCCTAGTTTTTATGCTACTTTTTGATCATTTGCATATACTGCAGAAAGAAGCAGGTGTACGCAGTGCGTTTCAGAAACCGGCTGGTATTTCGCTTTAAGCCGCCCCGTTGTGGCTGGTCTACTTTGTTGCCCGGCGTTTCGCAAGGCAACTGATAACTGCGTTTATCAAATGAATGACCTTCCTTCGGTCATTGTTTCATTCTTGCTACAGTACTTATTACTTTTAGGTCTTCGGTCTATGCGGTGAGTTGAGAGGAGAGGTGTGTCGCGGATTTGATTAATGTTATCTCTGGATCTCTGGGAATGAACTCGACGAAGACGAACTGAGCACCAATCTTTGGTTGGTGTTTTCTCCTCATGTACTAAATGTACTTTATTTGATGTTGGTCAAATGCGTGAACCAACGGCATAACCTGCTCTTCACTGTTTCATTTCTTCTACAGTACCTTTCATGTCTGCCTGCGATCATCTGTGCGTGTAGCCCTTTTATTTTTAGCGAGATGTACTTGAAGCCTGAGCCTTGATTGAATGGATTGAAATTCCCTGACATTGGATGAACTGAGGTGTTTTCTCCTTACTTTGTTTCGTGTTGCTCAATGGTGTTCAGTGATTTATCTTTCCTATCCTAAGGCATTTCGGGCATTGGCTTATGTATGCGCGTAACGATAACTCGTTATGTATGCGCGAAGTCGATGATTCCTGATTCCAGCAGGATTCCAGCCAGTTGCAGCCTAATATTATTGATCACTTATTGCTAATACTTTTTAGATCACCATTCTCGGAGGCACAACTGATTTGTGTACCCCCATTGCAATATTGATGAGGATGAACCGTAACACATGTAGGTTTCATATTATGGTTTTTCATTGTTTAATTTTTCGTTTGTTTGATTGTTATGAAGCAACGCGTCGTCGACTTTCTATTTTGAAACAGGTACGGTAGAGCCAGTCTTGTTTTCCATTTGCTGTATATTCTAGAATAGAATAATGGGACTCTTAAGTAAGAATCTGATGTATGGAAATTTAGAAATCAAATTATATGCAGATCTTTATGTAAGATATCAACAGTCTGCATTTACGTTGTGGTAGCTCGTTGTATTTGATCGATGGTGGTCTTTTGTAGTTGCAATTTATTTGTTGTTCGTGGTAGTACTCTTGTATACTGCAGGTTTATCTTATATCCGAGGTTATCGATTGTTCCTGTTTGTCCTTTTTAACGTTTTATTTATTTAATATTATTTTCAGGCTCCTTCTGCTTTCGTTGAAATCTGAAGCATCGATGATTCGATTCGCCAAGCGACCTTGATGTACACCTTGATGTGTGGTGGGTGTTAGGTGTTACCTATTTCTGCCATATTTTGCTTAAAGGGGTCGGTTCACCTTAAAGGCACAGGTTCACCTCGAATTGCACCTTTTTTTATAATTTATGTTGATAGTATGACCTATGACGGTCAAAATGCGAAAATTGCAGTAAATTTCCTTTGCTCCCCGTAGTAGGAGAGCTTGCTCAAAAAAAGCTAAACTACCTCGAATCTATAAAACAATTGGAGTACCGCAGCCATGATATGTGGGAAATAGTGCAGCCGGGCTGGAGACGCTAGAAGATACAGGCCCTTTTATCATCCTCTGTCTATCACAACAATATCTGCACCTCCAGTCCTCCTGCGCTATTTCCCACATACCATGGCTGCGGTACCCCAATTGTTTTATAGATTCGAGGTAGTTTAGCTTTTTTTGAGCAAGCTCTCCTACTACGGGGAGCAAAGGAAATTTACTGCAATTTTCGCATTTTGACCGTCATAGGTCATACTATCAACATAAATTATAAAAAAGGTGCAATTCGAGGTGAACCTATCCCTTTAAAGAGTGTCTGTTTTTTTTTGTTTCTTTATTATAAAGAGACAAAAATAAAGAAACAAAAAAAACAGACACAATTTAAGGTGAACCGATCCCTTTAAAGCGAAATGCCGGCCCGTTTTTGAAACACATCGAGTTATGCAAATGAACATAAATTAGAATAAAAAAAAGCGATCTAAATTCGCGTTTCAAAAACCGGCCGGTATTTCGCTTTAGATTGTTTTGTGGCAGTCTGCCGGTGGATTTTGTTTATGTAGCGTGCCCTGGCGTATCTTATTCTTAGGAACCGCCTAATTAATCTTTGGTTTGTTTTGATTAAAGAAGTACTGTATGTTGCACTTTGAGTGACATTTTTTTACGACAAAGCCGACACTATTCAAGTCATAAGTTTTGAAACATGCATTGAACCAACCTCGAACAAGGGCGCGTGCTCTTTTAGTTCACATTGTATTGCAGGCTGCTTCCCTCGTTGAAACATCACTGATTCGCCAGACATAAGAAGCAAAGGAGCCCCATGAGCCATGGGGAGATATGAATGACTCTTTTTGTACGAGTCGTTCACATCTCGGGTGTTACCTATTTTGCATATTTCCTATACTTTTGGGTTTCTTCTTGTTCTTTATTTGTTAGTTGGAATTGAGCTTACCTGGAAATCGAGTTTACCACATCTGTAGTTAGTGATTGTTAAGGGTCAGGGACGTTACAGGAATTTTTCTATAGGAAGTTGATATGTTTCACAGTTTCACGTTTTGTTCAAAGTTTTCTAATTTTGGAAAATATCATAGGCAGTAGGCAAAAGGGGATTTGCTTGAAGTACGCATAGTTAAATAGTTACACTGTTACACAGACTTCCGTAACTAACTACATATTCAGAAAAAGGATACTGCTTGGGTGCTGTCTGTTTCACTTTAGATTCGGCAGATGTGTGTGCGCCCTTGCCAACTTATGGTAGTATTTGGATGTGGTCGCCGCCGAGTATATCCTGGTAAGTTTTTATTTCTTTTCTTTACCTTTCTGTGGACTTGTACATTTTGACTGAGCACTTGGACTATTAAGTTTTGTTGCTTGCTGTTTTTATGTGCATGATGTGTCTGTATGATTATCATGTGTGCATGTGCATGATGTTTTTGGGGCTAGGCGCAGCCTAGCCCTTTTGGGTTTTGTTTATTACGTTTTGGTTAACGACTAACATGTTTTACAGAAACCAACGCATGTTACGCATGATACCTGAAGACGTCCTTGTTTACGCATGATCATAAGTGTTCCTCGATTATTGAGGAAGAATTAATGTTTTGATAGGATGATCGTAAACTTACTGAAATAAACGAATTTGCTGTCATCGTTTTTTGTACTTGTTTCTTATTCTTACAGTATACAAATTTGCGTGATTGTTTGTGATTGTTGACGGGAGTACAGTAAAATTGGTTGATTATACTTGGGAATAAATGAGTACACAGTATTTTTCGTTTTGTTAGTGGTTAGTGGGAGTAATGTCTTTAACACTGGCTCATGTGTTTTTGTTCAGAGCTTCTTTGAATGGTGGTGGTAATTGAAACTGACAATACCTTGTAACCTAACCTAAGTACACTGTACGTTTTGGCGCTTAGCGGTAAGCCATTATAGGATACTGTATGAAGTAGGCGGTGGCTGTTTCTTATGTCAGATATGTGATATGTACTGGCTACGCAAATTCGTTCTATTTTCGAATTTGTTTTCTATTAAGATGAATACAATAGTGGGATATTGCTTGTTCCCTGGATTATTATGTCCAAAGAGACTGACAGTTATTAAACCTTTCAATGGCATATGTGGTGCTGGTAAATCTATCTTTTTGAAATTTTGTTGGCTTTAGCGTACCGATGTTTTATATGCTTTGTATTCGGAGTATTTCAACTGATAGTTGGATCAAAGTAAACCTGAAACAAGTGCGTAAGCGTATTGTTTGTATGATGGTATCGGTATACTGTACTCCACTGTGTATGATACGTTTTCCACCCTATTTAGAATCTAACGATAGAATTTGGAAGTAAATGAAATATCATTGGGTTTCGTTGTTGGGTATTATGAACCATAAGTTAGTGTTTTGTGATTTCCGTAGAACCCTTGTATGTCAGCTGAAACGTATCCCGAGGTTTGCCGCATTAGGCGCCACTCGCCTTGCGGAAAGGTGAGTCGACGCTAAATTAGCATACGAAAGAATTTGCATTTATTTTTTATGCAAATTCATTTCCATCGGTCATGTAATTGCGAGTTGTTGTTTTTTTTCTCCTTTTATCTGTAACTATCGATTACTATGTACTTATACGCTTTAATAGCGCCGCGTCACGAAGTTATCGTATAGTCCTTAGCTATGGGGTTACTGTAGTGCCCGTAAGTGTGCCAGTAAGTACCTTCTCCCTCTGTCTCTCCATATCTCTAGTTTTCTGTTACCTCTCTCATCTGACCCCATGTTACGCTTTTGTAGAAGGCCACTTGGGGCGGTAAGTGCTCGTTCCTGGCGCATTTTGGCACACTATTGGTTGTTCGTAGTTGTCGCTGCGGGTGCGCCAAGTAAGCGCCGCGATTTCGATCTGGGTTTATGACGTTCTCGTTAACTGCGAATTAACATAACATTTATTACGACAACAAAGTATCGCGCAAGTTTTGACAATATAAGGCCACTAACAGCGAATTGTCATCTTGCGCGCCCTAACTAAGTAAGTTCTAAGTTCTAACTCACATCATTTTCGCGTTTGTGCTTTTTGTGCTTCGAATCCCCGCTGGAACTGATTCTTCGCACTTAGTATTCAGTAAAATCAGTTTTTCATTATTCATTTATCTCTCTGTGTCCGTGTACCGTATACCAATATTGATGGTTTTCTCCCTCTAATGTGGATAGTTGCTTTTACCCCCAGTGATATTGATATATGTTTAAAGTTCCACGCCCCAAGTCCTGTTTATGACCACGACCATTTTGCTTTGCTTGTAAGGGCCCACGGTGCCCTTTATGTGTTTGTTATGACTAAGCATTTCGTCCGTCTTCGGTTCATTGTGTATGTGCCCTGTGCATCTTGGATTCTCTGGTATCGTATCTAACCTTAATGAAGTTCTTTTTAGAGAACTATGTTGGTTGCTCCCAGACGATCGCCCCGTCTCGCTGCCCGTGCCGTCGCCGCGCCCGCTGCTGCCGCACCTGCCGCACCCGCCGCTGCCGCACCCGTGCCAGCCGCTGCCGCACCCGCGCCTCCTCCGCCACCCGCTGCAGCTCAGGGTTTGGTTGTAGCGCCCGCACCCCCTAACATCCAACCCAACCTGCTAGCGGCGCCGATCACGCATGTGTCCGAGATGATGTGCATGGATGAAATTGGACACGTAAGTTTCTAAAATGTTTTCTTATTTTGGCTGGAATTTCCAGAATTCAGAACGTGGTAGATGTGATTGCAGAAGGGCCGTGAGTCTCATAGATTATTGTTGTTCTCGTGAAGATAATTTGCGCCAAAGTATTTTGTTGTTAGAAAATATCATTATTTTCGTTGTAGTCCGGTTGATTTCATGTTTTGTGTTTTAGATCCTTTTGCACCGAGACCACGTGGAGAGCGTTTTGGCGGCAGATCGCGGTGTCGTAGGAATATGGATGATGCGCGCGAAACTATTGATGCGGCTGATATACGACCCTACCTCAAACCCGGCCACCATCGTGAGTGATATACAATCTCTTGCTTTTGATACTTTGATACTTGTTACGTTTGCCAGTTTTTTATGTAACACGGATTGTGTGGCTTCGCTTGTATGTATATCCTGCCATACGTAACCAGAATGCAGTTTTCGTGCATGATTATCTCTTTCCTATAGTGACGCGTTGGCGCTACTTTTTAGGGTTCTGTTAATTCTATGTATGCTTGATGTCGCATTTGTTTCACAAACCGTTCCCAACCATTTATTGGTCTGTTTTAGACGCAAGCGGCTGGAGCACTCAGGGCCACGCTCGAATGTGCTCAGATGTGGGGGAGTGGAGTTAAGGCCTTCACAGCCTTTTCGCTTCGCGATTTGGGCACGGCCAAGGCCGCACTTTTGCGGGTAAGTCTTCGATGCATATACATTTTCTTGTTTTATCTAACAGATTACATGAAATATGACTAAAAGTTTCTCTCACGTTATCCGCTTAATATGTGCACGTCATAGCCCTCTTGTTCAAGAGTCCGTCAGTCATTCTGTATTGTGTGACTTCAGTTATTAATCATTCATATCATAATCGATGTCGTGAAAACACTCGACGGTCAGGTCGGTCAAGATTGATATCAATGGCTTATAGTGAACCACTTGTAGTGAAAATGTGATAATCATCCGTGATACGGCACGTATACTTTTTACTGTTTTATTGCAATAAGTAAATAAGTTGTTTTAGCTCAGTGGGAATGGAACACCGGCACTGCTGTACACCGCGCAAAGGTTGCTGTTGACTTGCAACCTCGACAAGATCAACGATGGATTCTGGGCTCGGCTGACCGCAAAGGCCGTGGATTTGGACACAGCGAACCAGCGCTTGGTAGGCACTTAAAACGTTAAAACTGCACTTTTTTTTGTTTGAAATTTGATATATTCCCGGTTCACCGTACCATTAGCATTTAGTTTTTTATTAACCGTGAGTGTTCTTATAGCTGCTGCTCAGTACACAGTACACACTGAACTTGATTAAAAAAATACACTTTTGCTTTAGTACAATAACTGTCTGGCGGATGCGATGGGCCCACAAGTTGACTACAATCTCATGGCGCAGCCAGGTCAAGGAGGTAATCACTTGATATCATAATCATATCTTCTCGTTTACGTCTTGGTCTTGTTTTGTGTCGTTGTTACTTGTTACGGTTTTCATTCGACATAGCGGTACTGTACGTGTACGGTACTGTCATGTTTTGCATACACTGTGTATCGTGTTTGCGGTGTCCCGCTCACGTTTCGTGCATTTAAGTCATAGTATTTTCATTGGTAAAAGTCCGCGTCGTCGCCGCGCAGAAGGTAAGGGTCTGCCGCTTTTGCGCGAAGCTCCCCGCTAAATATGCATGCGCCACGGGCGTGTTCTATTTTGGTTGGCACTTCTGCGCCGCGGCAGGCGCGCTAGTGGTGCGCCTCACTTGCGCCACGGTCGGTGTTAGACGCCCCCACCGCGCACCCTTCCTTATGGCGCACCCTGTTTTGTGCGCGGTGTTTCACGTTGTACTTTATGTAAGTTATAGGTGTTAACTAAAAGGGATGAGCTTACTGTATAAGTTGTCACTTTCAGCCGTCCTCCCCATCGCTGCCCAGCCTGCACTCGGTGTTGCCGCGCCACCACCGCCCGTCGGTGTTCTTGCGCGCGCACCCGGACTGCCCTTCGTCCCCTTTCAACCCGCCGGTCTTCCCGCGCCCGGACCAGGACCAGCTCAGCCACCTCAACCACCAGCAGCCGGTAATTTTACATACCTGTTTTCATTCATAATAACAAGATAAACTAGGGCCGCACCCAGCGTGTAACTTCGATGTGTAACATGGGACTAAGAATGTTATGTTTCACCCGGATTTATACATTTTGATGCCCAGGAAGTAGCAACTATCAGGTCCCACATACAAAAGGGACAAACCTTACGAATGGGTGGGTCGCGGGCACGGGCACTATTTGACTACTAGTTTCCATGTGCGATCTTTGAATCAGGATGGTTTATAAAGCTCGAGTTTGTCGGTCCACATATGTTTTCGTGTTACTTGGATACGCTGTTATCCTTGTCTTGTTTCGCACAATTTAACGTAAATCCGATCTTGATATGGTATTCCTCAATTTAACGTAGATCCGATCTTGATATGGTATTCGACAGAGTATCCTACCTAGAGGTATCCTTGGGCTCGGGCCCCTGTGGTCGAGAGTCATGTCATTGCGCTGTACTAATTTTGGGCATGTGATTTGTTGCTGCTGTTGGGAAACGCCGTGATGTACTTATGATGTGTTTCTTGTAAAAAATATGCTTGTATTTGTTCAGATTATACTTTAGGTTTCGGTTTATACTTTATGTCTATACTTTTTCGTTCAGGAAGTCGCCAGCGCCGAAACTCAACACCATCTGCCGCTTCTGTGACGGGAAGCAGCTCGGACGACGACTCAGATGACGATGATGTCCCAGGTCAGTGTTATTTAATCATAGAGTATATTAGTCCTTTATACCAGAGTATAACATCTATGCGTAACATAGGGCTAGACCGCTATGTTTCACGCAAATATACACTTTTTTTTACATTGGTTTCGGAGGTTGTCAATGGCTATTCGGACATGATCGGTATGAAAACAGTATGTTTCATGGTTTTCGGACTTTGTCAGTCAAACCCGTCAGAGACGATGTGTCATTTTACGCGTTTTTTTGTGTGCACAGGTTCATACGTTTATCACTTTACATACAGTACATAGAAGGACCAAAAAGGGCGATCAACCTTCCGGGTCGTTTAAACCATCTCCAGCTACGTATAGCTATATGAATTTGGAGAAACATAATGTTGTTAAGCCAACCATCTCCGGCTAATCTTTGGACCTTGCGTGAAACATCGCATTCTTATGGTTACGCATCAAAATTATAATCTGCTTGTATCCTTTATTCCCTTGGTGGGGGTTACGGTAGTGCCTCCAGGGTATGAATTCCAATACGCGATAAGTTGTATTAGTAAACCTAGGTGTAGTGAATGGATGTCTATTAAATGGAGTTACCCGATCGGTTCAGTGACTTTCTAGTGTTGTGCTCTTAGAGCGGCTTAGGTGCGATCATCGATTCATGTAACTCGATTCGTTGATATTTTGACCGCCGAGCTGTTTTGAGATCATCCGGGTTTTTAACTATAAATATGCGAAAGTGAATGCAAACTGTATAAGGGACTTTATGGCCGCCCTAAGCCAAATTTTTTTTTCTTAATCTGGGATTGTGGTATTTAACCCCCCGGACAATTGGGTATTTACTCATTGTGTAACGCCTTGGCGACCTTAACAGACCTGTCGCCCATACGGGTATGTGATTGAAAAGTTTGGCGGTGGGTGGCGGTAGCGTAGTGGTTAACGCAGTGGACCGGTAATCCAAAGACGCTGGGTTCGATTCCCGCTCGTCCAATACCCCAATTTTTCGATCACATTAAAATTTTTAACTATACTGCAAATTAAAAGGACTATGATAGTCTATATATTTGATATTCAGGACCAGGAGCTGGTGGAGTATCTGTAGCTGTGCCCCAAGTTCCAGCACAAGTGCCCGCCCAACTCGCCTCAGTTCAACTTCCGAATCTGCCTCAGCCTGTCGGTATGCATACTTTCTATTTTGGCTTACCTTTTGTTCTCGTTCCGCTTTTCTCAAATGCTCATGAGTTTAGTTATTCTTCACACAGAGCCGTCGAGCTGTGTTTTAATTTTGTGAATTGTATGATTTTTGTGTTATTAGAATAAGGGGTTTGGAAAGACTAATACTTGTCAACTCAGGAGCACAAGGACCTAATCCCCTGCGTGCTCGTTCTCCGTCTGTCAGCACTGGTATGCTTTTTCACGTTTGTTGAAGACACTGACTTTTTTGCACACAATCTTCCTTAGTGCTCGAATTCCTATTTCATTTCTGTTTTTTTTTTGGTTTTGGAGAATTCTGAATCGAAATAGAACATTGCTCGACTGGGTTCTTTTGAACTATCTAAACCTTGTCATTTGATAGGTGATATGTTTTGAAATGTAATATAATGATGCCTTTGAGCTATGTAGAATATTAATAGTTTTGTGGTGGACTAATACTTATTAACTGAGGTGTTGCAGGGCACTCCCGTTCCCGTTCGTCAACTCCGAGTACAGGTATGTTTTTGATACATTTGTTGGAAATGTTGTCATTTGTTATAACTGACATATCATCCGAATCAAGTACTTTAAGTTCAATTCAAGTTATGAAACGTGATATAGCTTATTGCTCAATTAGATACTTTTGAACGTAACGCGGTGGTGGAGTGCATAGTGCTAGATATAGTATATGGGGAATAACGGATTGTCAAGGTGTTTAGAGACTTGTATGCACTGTATGTTATGTTTATGGATACTTATTCATGTATGCGATCGTCACATATACACTTAAGTATGTAGAATCCATGTTACTGTTTGTGTTCCGGTTCAGGTCGGTCACCTTCGCCCGCCTCCGAGACCGGTAGTGCGTCGTCGGATGGAGGCTCAGATCACGACCATCCACCACAAGGAGCACCAGGTCTGATTTGCTTCAAGTCTACAATTTGGATTATTGATCCCATATGAATTGGGTGTTTGCTCCGTGTTACTGTAACCTGGTAACCACCACAGTTGTATAGAGAATTCGGCACCGAGCTCGAACTTTGAGGTTTGGTAGTCTGGGGAGAGATGAGTGTAAAAGTAAAAAGCATTTTTTGAAACTCACGGTGGTCTGCGCCGATTGGAAGGGTAGTGTGTCATGCAAATATACAAAGGTGATTTTGGTCTTTTGGCTGTAGATCAGCTAATGCAGTGGGATGCTAACATTTCTATACGTAGTAAATATGTTTCATTGCAGTTGTTGCCGTTGCCGTAGCTGATGATCTCAGTAGTCGAGTGGAATCAAGCAGAACAGGTGATTCGGATGGTATGCGATGCTAGTTTATCTTCAATATTTAGCTTTTTGATGGATTTGTTTTCAAAAGACTTGATAGCTTCTGCCCTTTCATGACTAGCTGAGTGTCAGTCTGAGCTTTCATCTGGTTTATGTTTATGTATTGTCGTTTGAATAGATAAATAGATGCTGCTTATGTGCTGCTTTTCAGATACTCAGAATGGTGACGACCGGATGTCGCACGGAGGAGCCGATGCTCTCGGTTTAGCTCAAGTTGATCAAGATCTGTTGGATGATGATGATGGAGGACTACTCGATATGGATTTTGATCTTTTGGGCCAAGGTACGTATGCTCTAAATTCTTATGTTTCTGTCAGTTATGCTACTCTTATGCCGAACTCAATGATAATTGCGAACTCTGCAAATTGTTACATCAGCGAACATTAGGGCGCATCTGAGAATTTCTATCTTAAAGCTGGTACATTGTAAGCCAGGATCTGTGAACTTTGAACTCCCTTTTGCACCGCGCGTTTAGACTGACTAAATCGTAAATTTTGCTACTATGCGCCGTGGATGTGCCGCACAGGGCCTGTAGAGTGCGCGGCGAGGGTGCCACAAATGCGCCAGATAACGTATATTGTACACCATGACTAGCGCATAAACGGCCCCTGGCTGTGTGCGCTTTAGGTGTGCGACGTGTGCGCCATGTGAAAATCACGCACTGCAGCCCTTTATCATGTGGCGCATCCCCGAACCGTGCTTTGGTTGTTGTTTGTGCAGCAATTCTCCGGCATTCGTCCGGTGTGCCGTGTGCCGCGTATCTTATCGGTGTGCGAGTTACCTTGATTGCGCTGTGATGTACAAATGAGTACTATTTACCTCTTGCTATTGTTACTGTCTATTCTTGCTTCGTTTCTTGACGCGGTCCACTTTGTAATCACACAGCGTGTCCCTTAATTCCTACTGTTTTATTCATAGATTTCTTACAGACGTTCCAAGCCCCTCCGTTCACACCGCCACTGAGGTAGATTCTGGAGCCGGAAAGACTGAGGAAATTGGAGTAGAAGGTCAGCTTTAGTTCATTTTGGTGATGAATTGTTTGGTAACTGCGTTTTTCTTTTTTCTTAAACCAATTGAACACTGAGTTTGGTTATAACGTCATAACGTGACTAGTGGCAAGATTCATTTGAAGGATTGCGAGTGTTCTAGTTGTATGTTGCGCACGTTAACTACTGTAACTACAGTATATATTATAGATCACAGACTACTGTAAAAAAATAGTTTTGCTTTTAGATGGTGTTGGTGAATCCGGAAGTCGAGCGATGGAGGAGACGTATGATGGTTCCGAGGATAGCGGCCAGACGATGACAGCTGGCGTTGTTGACGCGTCATGGGACTACGTCCCTTCGGATGTCGATGTGCCTTTGAGGAACAACAGGAACAGGTCGATGGGTGAGTCTTATTGTTTCGTTCATGCATTCTTTGCTGTCCTCGTACTCTACATGTATTTGTTGATTCAATTCAAAGATGAATGTTGTCGATTATGCTTTAGTATTGTGTAAAATTAGCCCACCAGGCTATTCCTCAGCGTATAAGTATGCTTTTGTTTGTTTGGGACTTATGTTGTAAAAACACAAATTGTCTATGCTTCTTTTCAATTAGTGGAACTCGGCGCTTGTGAAAGCTGAATGTTTTTTTTTTAACTTTGTGTCACTCAGTGCTATTACAGTACACATCATAAATCTAGCCTCGTGCTATTTAGATTAATTGTCACGTATAGCAGTGGCAATTACCTAGCCTAGTTTGGGCTTGCCCCAACCTAGCCTAGTTTGGGCTTGCCCCAACCTAGCCTAGTTTGTGCCACCTAGCCTAGTTTGGGCTTGCTTAATATGGACTGTAAATCACTGCATAGACCAATCTCCCACCTTTCTAATTGATGTGAAAACAATTCTAATTGATAATATGTTCAGCTTCTGAGACGACCGACTCACAGCTTGTCCCGCAGGATGATATGTCTCAGTCTTCCCGATCTACTCGGGATACTTGGCGTCATCTCAGCAACAGACTCTCGGATCGCATCTTAACCCCGCGTAAGTGACTTAAAATGATCCTCTGTTTGAGACTTTCTGTATCTGTCTTTGCAATGACATTTGCATGCTTGCTGCTGTAGCCCTGTAAGGTCCTTTTTCCACAGTACCGGTGCCGCCTTTGTCTCGACACAGGCTGGAACTTCTTGTGCCTGATTTATTTATGGTACGGAATCTGTAGATTCAAGACGTATGGATGTATCTACCGGTGTTCTTCTTTGTTGTTTCCGTATCGTGAAATCCGTTAATTTTTTTTATTCTATGATTCTATTTCTTTTTTTCTTACAGTGAACAATGATCCTGGAAGTCCACAAACCGCGCTATCCGTATCGCTGAACACGACGATTGCCCCTGAGGATGAAGTGGTTTTGGACATAAGTGATTCGCTGGGCACCACATTTGCTCCTGAGAATGATAGTAAGTTCAGTGTGATCTTAGCAAAGACTGTGTAAACATATTTTTGTATTGCCTGGGAAAACGTCGCCCCTCTTGTTGTTTGTTCTGATTATCATGTATTTGCGGTCTTCTTACAGTGGTCATGAGTCCTACCAGCCACACAAGCACTTCCCTGCCGACCACAATTGCTCCTGAGGATGTCACTATTGATGGTGGTAAGTTCCATTTGATGTCAGCACTAAACGGGCGTAAACAGACTTTCTTGGCGGCGTATGCAAATCGTCATGGTGGTTAACTTGGTGGTTGAGCTTCTCGCCATGAAATGAATTTTAAAGCGAAATACCGGCCGGTTTTTGAACCACGTCGAGTACACCAGCATTTATGATGAGCACTTTACATGTTCTTTGTCTTTCTTTGTTGCAGCCGTGTACTGTATTCATAATCATTCACTTCTAAAGCTGATTTAGAAAGTGGTAGTCGAGACCAACGATTGTATGCGGATTTGGATGATGTGGAGGAGACTGACGATTCTACCGGGGAGACCATGTCTGCGGGGCTCGAGTCCGGGTCTTGGGATTATGTCCCCAGCGACGTAGACGTGCCTGTCAGGTTCCGATCTCTTGGTGAGTCTCAGTGTTTGGCTTTACAAATATATGCATATATATGTTCTGCGATAGTGCCATATTTCATTTCTGATCTGTAAGCCTAAGAAAACAGAGTTGTTTAAAGGGAGAGGCCCACGAGAATTTTTTTTCCTCAATTTACTTGTGCGGAATGTCCGGAATTTCAGAAATATTACTGTGAAAACCGCATTTCTTTGCACCTAGAACTCACAGAGTTATTCCCCGGCAAACTGTCCGGCCGGCTGAGTCTCAGTGTTTGGCTTTACAAATATATGCATATATGTTCTGCGATAATGCCATATTTCATTTCTGATCTGTAAGCCTAAGAAAACAGAGTTGTTTAAAGGGAGAGGCTCACGAGAATTTTTTTCCTCAATTTACTTGTGCGGAATGTCCGGAATTTCAGAAATATTACTGTGAAAACCGCATTTCTTTGCACCTAGAACTCACAGAGTTATTCCCCGGCAAACTGTCCGGCCGGCTGAGTCTCAGTGTTTGGCTTTACAAATATATGCATATATGTTCTGCGATAATGCCATATTTCATTTCTGATCTGTAAGCCTAAGAAAACAGAGTTGTTTAAAGGGAGAGGCCCACGAGAATTTTTTTTCCTCAATTTACTTGTGCGGAATGTCCGGAATTTCAGAAATATTACTGTGAAAACCGCTTTTCTTTGCACTAGAACTCACAGAGTTATTCCCCGGCAAACTGTCCGGCCGGCTGAGTCTCAGTGTTTGGCTTTACAATATATGCATATATGTTCTGCCTAATGCCATATTTCATTTCTGATCTGTAAGCCTAAGAAAACAGAGTTGTTTAAAGGAGAGGCCCACGAGAATTTTTTTTCCTCAATTTTTTGTGCGGAATGTCCGGAATTTCAGAAATATTACTGTGAAAACCGCATTTCTTTGCACCTAGAACTCCACAGAGTTATTCCCGGCAAACTGTCCGGCCGGCTGAGTCTCAGTGTTTGGCTTTACAAATATATGCATATATGTTCTGCGATAATGCCATATTTCATTTCTGATCTGTAAGCCTAAGAAAACAGAGTTGTTTAAGGAGAGGCCCACGAGAATTTTTTTTCAATTTATTTGAATGTCCGGAATTTCAGAAATATTACTGTGAAAACCGCATTTCTTTGCACCTAACCTAGAACCACAGAGTTATTCCCCGGCAACTGTCCGGCCGGCTGAGTCTCAGTGTTTGGCTTTACAAATATATGCATATATAGTTCTGCGATAATGCCATATTTCATTTCTGATCTGTAAGCCTAAGAAAACAGAGTTGTTTAAAGGGAGAGGCCCACGAGAATTTTTTTTCCTCATTTACTTGTGCGGAATGTCCGGATTTCAGAAATATTACTGTGAAAACCGCATTTCTTTGCACCTAGAACTCACAGAGTTATTCCCCGGCAAACTGTCCGGCCGGCTGAGTCTCAGTGTTTGGCTTTACAAATATATGCATATATGTTCTGCGATAATGCCATATTTCATTTCTGATCTGTAAGCCTAAGAAAACAGAGTTGTTTAAAGGGAGAGGCTCACGAAATTTTTTTCCTCAATTTACTTGTGCGGAATGTCCGGAATTTCAGAAATATTACTGTGAAAACCGCATTTCTTTGCACCTAGAACTCACAGAGTTATTCCCCGGCAAACTGTCCGGCCGGCTGAGTCTCAGTGTTTGGCTTTACAAATATATGCATATATGTTCTGCGATAATGCCATATTTCATTTCTGATCTGTAAGCCTAAGAAAACAGAGTTGTTTAAGTTGGATGACAGAACACTGTAAACACGGTATGTAAATTGGCCTGCGCTGTATTTGCTCAGCAAAAAGTGTTTCAGCCTCCGAATCGAGTGACGTCCACGATAATGTCCCTGAACAATCCGACGCCTCAACTCGAGAGACTCGCGATACTTGGCGCCATCTGAGTAATACACTCTCCGACAGAATCCTCAGCCCTCGTAAGTTTCTTGAAATGTCTTCTCTTTGCCTTCTGTTCGTATGTATTGCATCTGTCTATTGGTGTATTCTGCCTTCTGAACCAACCTATAAAGCTCCCTGATTGAAGCTTTTCTTTGGTCGCATTGTTTGTATTGGAAATTGGAACCTTATTACTTTACCAGTCGGCCGACCGCGTGACGCTACCAAAATCCTGAAACATATGTATTTGTTCGTAACGTGCACGGTACATCTAAATATTTAGTTCCTTTATATAAGATAAGATAACCCGGAACTTATGCAGATTCTCTTTCAGTCGGATCCCCCGTGCGCAACGACCGTTATCGACCTTATCCCTCTCCATCGTCGTCTCCTCGAACTGGTGAGTTTACGAATATTTTATATGAGAATTCGGTTTTGAAAACTGCAAGCATTTGGGGTACTGTAACGATTATTGAAGGAATTCTTACAGTATCCCTGTAAAATGATTCACTTGCGCTGGAGAGAGGATTAATGGCCGTCCTTGTTCTAGCATACTGTAACAAATGGAGCTCGGTCATGCATTTGGGGCCTTTCGGCATAATGGGTGTGATTCACTTAGTTCACTGATAATTTCCTATGGAAACTGAAAAACCGAGAATTCTGGAAATCATGTGCATCACACTGGGAATAAGAACCTCGTCTCTCTGTAGTACTCTACTGGCAATATCGAATATTCTGGTGTAAAATTTCTTTTCTGCACAAAATAAGTAAGTTATGAAGGAATCAGGGTAAACATATGGTCTTTCAGACTCCACTCAAGCCAGTTCGCGTAGTGAATCCGTAACGTCGTGTCGAACGGCCGAAGAAGCACTGATCCGATCTGGTTAGTTTCTGTTCTTTGTTGTTGCACTGTAGCATGCGTCAACAACTTAGCGGTGTGTAAGTGATGTGTAAGGTATGGTCCTACCTCCTACCTTACCTATTTTGGGATGGGAGCGGGCTTGAAAGTCTGATATAGGCATTCTTGTTCGGGTTTGCTAATCGGCTATTGGAAATTGGAACTGTGTCATGTAATCAGGGGTACAGGTTGCTGTTGCTGCGCAAAAACACGCACGACCCTCCTCCGGAAGCAATTCCAAATTTTTAAATTTGTGCGAAATATGTTGTTTTTTGAAAGCGGTATATCACTAAGCTAAACAAATGACCTGGTAGAACATGTATTGTTAATGTTTGTTATTGGCTATCTTAGTGCCGCTTTTTGCTGGGTTCGTTTCGTCACAGTTGTGGGGTTCGTTTCGTCACCGTCACAGTTGTGCCTTTTTATGGGGTTAATGCGTTTGTTTAGCTGTGACAGCATCCTTGGCGTCCCTGGCATCCGCGAACACTGCGCAGCTCCCGTCATGTTTGACAGCATCAGAAATCTCCCTTGCGACCACTGCCAATGAGATTAGCGCACTGACGGCAAGATCCATCTCCGAGGCTGATATTTCCGCCTCCACCGCACAGTGGATCTCTATGGATGTGACGACAGCAGAAGAGATCTCAATTAATGGTATGTTTCATGGTTTATTACCTTAAAGCGAAATGCTAGCCCCTTTGGAAAATTTGCATATGATAAGCAAATCCTATGTATCCTATGCTAATTTTGTACGATTGCCGTGGACGATCGTACAAAATTAGCATAGGATACATAGGATTTGCTTATCATATGCAAATTTTCCAAAGGAGCTGGCATTTCGCTTTAAACTTTTTTATTGAAAGTTGGTTCTGTGTCCAGTATGTTACCGTGATTGTATCCTTGGATTGTTTTCGAGACTGTTTGGTTTTGGTCATTGTGACTGGGTTATCGGCCTTCTCGCTTCCCGCCTTTGCGGGGTTGACGGTGGTAAAACGCTCAACGTAAATCTTGTCATTTCTTTTGTATATATACATCAAAACTGTGCCTAGTATTTTGATTCTTTTTGAAATGTTTCCAATTTGCAGAGTTGGTTAGCTCGATGAGCCAATTATCCGTGAGCACAGCCACAAGTGGAACAGGCAGCCTTCAGAACTCGAACTCCTCGACTTCCCAGCACTCAGGAAGAAGGAAAAGTGGGTTTCTTTTTACTTCTGTTTATTCTAAATCGTATCTAGTTTGGCTATGTCAATTGACCTATGGATACAATGTCACATATCGGCTGGTCGTAGTATCGTCATAGCATAAAACACCCCGCCAAATGCGGACGATCAGCTCCCGATCCGTAATGCATTGTATGCGAATTAGTCTAAATCATCTCCCGATCCTTAATGCAAATTTTGGGGAGGTGATTTAGATATGCAAATTAGTCTAAATCACCTCCCCAAAATTTTGAGATGCGGACCTAATTTATTCCCTGATTGTCTCGTGCTAGTGCGTTTGGTAAAGGCATGTCTAGATTGTTTCATGGGATAACTAATTTGGCGTTGACAAAATTGAGCTCTACATAGTTTCAGTCGAAAGGCTTGTTGTCATATAAGTGCGTGCGAATTGTTCGTAAGCTTAAGCTCTTTGCTCTTCTAAACTGCTTATATCGTATATAATTGTACATTGTACTATAGAACTTTCTTTAAGGGTGTTCATCTGAAGAGCCTGAAGAAACTGTGGGCGAGCCGGAAGAAAAGAAGAGGCGAGAAGATTAAGAATTACTACAATACATATGGACAAGTTATTTGGTAAGTTTTGAGAATTTTTTGATGTGACTCATGCTGCACACTGATTTTCGTGGTGCTTTTCTCATGTATTAAGGTCTTAAAGGAAGGCAGTCACTTCAAAATCAACTTTTTTATTCGATTTTTATTAGATGCAAGCAGATTTATAAAACAATATGCAGCCCATAAAAATTCACATAAAATGGAACTCAGGGAGAGAAATCAATGAGAATGAGTTTTGATAAATGACCGACGCCGGTGCATATATGCAATTGCCAGGGGTACTTGGAGAGTAAACAGCCTGCAGTGTTACACCTGGCGCGTGGTTTATCACTGCAGGGTATTTATTATGAAACTCTATACGGGCAATTATAAACTACGGTATATAAGTAAAAGTCATAAACAGGGATTTCTCTCCCTGAGTTCGTTTTGCCGTACTTTGGCGCTGGAATCGTCGTTTTCTTCACATACTTGAACAATTAATGAAAAGCGAATAAAAAATACGAATTTGTAGTGACTGCGATCCTTTAAGGTAGAGGTTGAAGTTTAATTCCAGTGAGTTGACCATGTCCTAAAACATGGTTATCTTTTCAGGTCCAATTTTCCCGTTGTACATACCTTGTTGGAAAACCGGCACAAAAAAAATTCAAAAAAACCCAAAGATGTCGGTCCACCAGCAGAGGACTTTATTATTTCTACTTTTGTTATGTAGGTGAGTGTCTTTTCATTTGTCGTGCTGTAATTTGGTGAGCATTTAATTAACTTTGGAGTTTACCTAACCTACTTGGCTAAATCTAGAGGTTGGGACTCTGGATAAGCGTCCTCAGTACCGAACAGTGAAGTGATGCTACTACAGTACCCGCGTAGAAGTTACAGTACGATTTTTTCCCAATTGTGTGTTAGATATCGTCTACCCTGGTAATCTGGACTGATCATTTAACTTTCAGAGTTTTGCTGTTTTTGACTTCTTCGTCGTTTGCTATCGTTTTCTGTACCGGAATAACCTGGACATCTTTTGTAGAAATTGTTCTATTTATGGTGAGTACTTTGCTCTTTAATTACCTTATTGGATGACAGATTTGCTTGACCGTGGATGATTCCTTCAAGTTGTTTGCGAATTTGGTAGTACACTATTATTAAAGGGGTTACGGTACATTGCCGGTGAATTGGCTTCTATACTGAGGGCGAGTTGGGTACTGTATTTACAGTATTTATCGTTTCAGAATTTATTCGTTTTTGATGTGTCTGCCGCTTGCCCACACACCCACGGCCGGGGAGTGATGGATCAACGCAGGATTTTTGTTTCTTCATCTTGTCGTTTACTTTTATGGTAAGCTTTTCTTGTTTTCGTGAATAATAGTTTCAAAATTTCACTACTGAAGGAAAACGTGTTCTGCCGCGTAGGTGTTGAAAATAAGTTTTACCCCGGTTTTCGTGCACACGTCTAGTATTGGGAACGGGTACTGAGAGCGCTTTTAAGTCCGCTTTTAGGTGTATGTTTGGTGAATCGTTAATTAGTATATTTCAGGGTTTTTGGTGTTTCTCCTACTGTATCTTCTATCGACTGTTGCTCCGTTTTCCGGAATTATATATTGGATATTTTTGTTTTGGAGTCATGTTTTGGTGAGTCACTTACTATGTCTATAGTTCTTATAATAATGTATGTGTTTTCCTTCAAAACTAGATAGCTGGAGACTAGGCACTCCGGCAGTACTCTGCTGGAAGCATTAGTAGGATGTTTGGTTACTGGTTTGGTTACGGATGACATTGATCAATAATATCAGTTGCACCTTTTGGTTATTGTTAGGCCACTCACCAGCTGACAACGTGAAACTTTGGGTGCGCGGCCCCGCGAACGTGGGGCCGTGGGCGCGCCGTCCCACGACCAAGTTTCCTCAGTGGAGGTCTCAGTGAAAATGAAATGTTTCAGATTATGCGCCGTTGAGTCCTGTTCCTGTTTTCCCGATGGTTCATGGATTCGACCTATTCCTGCTTCTGTGAAGCCGAGCTGCTCTTTTTTTATGTGTTCAATATTATGTAAGTTTTTTTCAGAGTTTCTTTGATAGTTGCCATTTGAGAATATCTTGCAAAAATTAGTCTTTCTCAGTTTTTTAGCCTCTGTGAAGAGCGTGGGTCAACAGAACGCATGATCATATGGATGGGATGTTTCTATGTTGAGCGGAAGCAACTTGCAAGCACAATTCGTTGTAATTCCGTTGTTCTATGCATTACAGGTTTTCATAATGTTTATTTTTTACAGATATTCACTTCGAATCTGCTACGAGGAGTAATGACGTTGAATGCCGGACATTCATTGCTGAGACTATGAAGGAGAGAGAATACCCAAGAGCCTGATCACCTCTGTGGTTACAAGAAGACTGTTCTGTTCCGTATGTAACTTTTTTTTTATTTTTGGTTATTTGGACATACACTGCCGTTGCTGTTGTAAAGCCGCGGGTCGTGCGTCTAAACGATCGAGTGGGGTATGTATAAAGTATGCTTATGCATGCTCACGCGGCATTTCTTGAGTGTACCTCTTTGTTGTGGTTTTCATTATGTGGGTTCATGTATTGTGTTCATTTTGAAACATTGGTTTTTCAGGATGCCCGAAGATTCAAGGATTGCCTATGTGGAGCTCATTTGTGATGTTGTCTTCCGGATTCTGATTGCTGTTGTATGCTCCCTAGATACGAATACGGAGATTGTGATTTTTGGTAAGCCTTTTGTTTTAGTTTTAATCTTATAGATGCATGGTGTACTTTTCATAATGTGTAGCCGGATGTACGCTGACGGTTATTCCTACGGTAAGTTGGTAGGTTACATAATTTTCACGGAAAATGGCCGATAAGAATAGACCCATGTTTCCCCCAGATTTGTGACTTTTATCTCAGCGGACGGACAAACCCCAAGCCTTTACCGAGTCTTACCATTCGTTTTAGGTGTGTCTGCCGTGTCGTGCTGCTCCAATTATTGTGATTCACCCATGTGACAATTGCCAGAAAAAGAATGAGAAGTGAAGAGTCAGCGACTTCTTTTCGATGGTGCGGCCAACAGAATTGACGATTGGATCGGTATGACTTTTATTGGTTTCCAGTGCGAAGCTTTCGTCGTGCGAAGATTTGGTTTCATGCTCCGAGATATTATTATTCTGATAGTGTGTGTCTGTGTGTGCGTGTGTTGTTTGGGGGGGGGATGTGTGTGTGTGGAGGGTATGCGTGTGTGTATGTGTGTTTCATGCAGTTACAGGTATAATTATGGAAGATTTCTATGTCTGAATCATTTGTCTGTGGATAAAAGATAAACTTTTATGTTTCAGTCACCTCACCATTCGAATGGAAGTGCTGTTCACTCAAGGTTGGATGCTGGAAGAAAAGATGCTGCTCCACGATTACTTACGCGTTATTATGCCACGATTAGCTGATTACGGTATGTTCTTTGGATTTATAAACAAAAACGTGAAGCGCCGCTGCATCGCCGCGCGCTAAAAGTGGGCGAGCCACGTCTAGGGAGACGCGGTATTTATGCGCGACGACGATGCCATAGTGCGCCGATTCCAGTTGACGCTCGTGTCATGCAATGGGTATATGACGACCGAAATCGTACCCGTTTTTTCGCGCACACCGCGCACTCGGTGCGCGAATCCCAAACGGTGCACCGTGGCAGCGCCTCATCCAAAAGATGCACCAACTAAAACTGGACATGTTTGCGCGCATCTCTGGTGTGGCGTATCGCACCGGCCCACTGCGCACGCTTGCGCCTTTTGTACGCGGCCGCGGCGATGATTCGTCACTCGAAATTTGAGTGCCGGAGTGAGCTGCGTTTTGAGCCCAACTTTTCTGATGGTTCTCAGTTTTTAAAAGGTATGCTATGCGAAGTGGCATTGTGTTCCATTTGTATTATTTATACAAATTGTGTTCAGTGCTCGAAAGCGACGACTGCTTGTTTTGTGCGATCGCGTTCCATCTTCTTGATGTCTGGAAACTCCTTCTGCTTTAGCGTGCGGGCTATGCAGTATGGAGTACTGACTGAAAGGTGAGTGGGCCAAATGGTTAGTTTTTTTTCAACGTTTCTGATGGGTACTCATATCTAGCTAGGCTGTATTTGGCAACAGTTGCAACTTTAATATGTGGTGTCAGAGAAGGAGAGAATGTTACAACAAAGGTTAAATCGTTAAATGGTTAAAGCTAGGGCCTCGGGTTGTTTTTCAGGGAATCCAGACGAGGTGACGAGGTCCTGTGATCCACTCTGTTCTGCCGGTCTATTGGAGTGGTGCGCTGTAGACCAGCTTTTGGGGTTTATGACATATTACCGTAATTAAATGTTTCAGTACTGCTTGTGTGTGAATGGACAACGAGTTCTAAGCCAAGGAAGAATCAGTACCCAAAGATGCCTCGATACGAAGAGAAGAGTACCGTCGGAGAGTGGTCAAGACGTGATGCCCCTTGAACCACGAATGATTGAGAAGGTGAGAGATTCTACTTTGGTTGAATAGCTTATTTGTTGCAAGTGAATACGTCCTGCGTGAAAGTGCCGGTCGGTACTATCTCTCTCCCTCTCTCCCTATCTCTCTCTCCCGCTCTCTCTCCCTCTCTCTCTATCTCTCTCTCTCTCTCTCTGAGTTAGTGCACCTGGTTTTTTTAGTACAACTGCCCGTAATACCAAACAATAGGACGTCGTGCTATATTTCAGGTGTGATGTCAAGAAGAGGTCGACTGCTTGTGACGTACCTTGACCGCTGAGAATATCAATCAGCGATGTTCGTTTGTGAACCGGTAACCGCTGTTCGAACCAGCTTGTGGAGCCTTGTTGTAGTGGCCGTTGACAGTGACTTGAGTTGGATGTTCGTTCCAAAGAAAGGTAACAACTATTTGATTTTGAGATTTATGGAAGTAGATCAACCCTTTCATTAGTACCAGCCGAGCGTATTCGAAACGACATCCATTTGTTGGGAAACTTGCCTCGTTTGTATTTGCACCGACGTATCCATTGGTGAAACTTCGCGCCATCGCCGCTCACAATTCTGTGTTACGCTTGGGTGAATTATTTTGGTGTGGTTTTGATTATATGGGTTCACATCACATATTGGGTTCATGTTGAAACATTGGGTTTTCAGGATGCCCGATACCGTATTCACTCCCGTTACATGCCTGTTGAAGACTATGTGAAGCGTATTGATGTTGTCTTCCGGATTCTCTTTGCTGTTGTATACTGCCAGGGTACGGATACGGAGATCGCGATTGTTGGTAAGCTTGTTGGTTTGGTTTTAATCATGCATAGTGTACTATTCATGATGTATAGCCGGATGTACGCTGACGGTTATTCTTATAGTAAGTAGGTAGGTTAAATCATTTTCACAGAAAATGGCCGCGATCATTACGCGTGGTTTTGCAAAAAAATTCTTCGAGTGGCCGATAAGAATAGACCCATGGTTCCCCCCATATTGGTGACTTTTATCTCAGCGGATAAACCCCACGCCCCTTACTGAGTCTTACCCTTCGTTTCAGGTGTGTCTGCCGTGTCGTGCCGCTCGTGTTGTAATTTGTGATTGACCCTGTGAGATCATCAAGAAAATAAGAGAAGTGAAGTGTCAGCTAGTTCTTTTCGATGGTGCGGCCAATAGAATTGGCGATTGGATCGGTATGACCTTTATCGGTTTTCAGTGCGAAGAGTTCGTTTGCAATTTGTTTTCATGCGCGGAGATCTTATTATTCATATAGTTTGTGTGTCATAGGGATATTCATGGAAGATTTGTATGTCTCTGAATCATTTGTGTGTGGATAAAAGATAAACTTTTATGTTTCAGTCACCCCATCATTCGAACTGAAGTCAGCTGTTCACTCAAGGTTGGATGCTGGAAGAATGGAAGATGCTGCTCCCCGATTACGCGCTGTTATGCCACGATTAGCTGATTACGGTATGTTCTTTGGATTTATAAACAACAACGTGAAGCGCCGCAGCATCGCCGCGCACAAAAAGCGGGCGAGCCACATAAGAGCGACGCGGTATTGATGCGTGACGGAGATGCTATTGCGCGCCAATTTCAGATGACGCACTTGTCAACCAATAGGTGTATGACGACCGGAATCGTACCCGTTTTTTTCGCGCATGCCGCCCGCTCGGGGCGCGGATGCCAAACGATGCACCGTGGCAGCGCCTCATCCAAAAGACGCGTCAACTAAAATTCAACACGTTTGCGCTCATCTCTGGTGTGGCGAGTGGCGATCGCACCTGCCCACTGCGCGCGCTTCGCCTTTTGTACGCGGCCGCGGCGATGATTCGTCACTCGAAATTTGAGTGCCGGAGTGAGCTGCGTTTTGATCCCTACTTTTCTGATGGTTCTCAGTTTTTAAAAGGTATGTTATGCATGCGAAGTGGCATTGTGTTCCATTTTTACGATTTATACAAATTGTGTTCAGTGCTCGAAAGCGATGACTGCCTGTTTTGTGCGATCGCGTTTCATCTTCTTGATGTCTGGAAACTCCTTCTGCTTTAGCGTGCGGGCTATGCAGTATGGAGTAGTGACTGAAAGATGAGTGGACCAAATGGTTGGTTTTTTGCAACGTTTCTGATGGGTACTCATATATTTAGCTAGGCTGAATTAGGCACAGTTGCAAACTTTAATATGTGGTGTCAGAGAAGGATCGAATGTTGCAACAAAGGTTAAATGGTTAAAGCTAGGACCTAGGACGGTTCTTCAGGGAATCCTGACGAGGTTCCTGTGATCCGCTCTGTTCCACTCGTCTATTGGAGTGGTGCGCTGAGTGCGCTCTAGGATTTTAGGCCAAGCTTTTGGGTCTATGACATCTTACCGTAATTAATTGTTTCAGTTGTGCTGAGATCAGTGAATGTACTAATTGTCAACGAGTTCTACAGGATCAGTACCCAAAGATGCCTCAATACGAAGAGAAGAGTACCGTCGGATAGTGGTCAAGGCGTGATGTCCCTTGAACCAGGAATGATTGAGAAGGTGAGAGATTCTACTTTAGTTGAGTAGCTTATTTTTTTCAAGTGAATACGTCCTGCGTGAAAGTGCCGGTACACGGTACTATCTCTCTCCCTCCCTCTCTCTCTCTCTCTCTCTCCCTATCTCTCTCTCTCTCTCTCTCTCTCTCTCTCTGAATTAGTGCACCTGAATTTTTTTAGTACAACTGCCCGTAATACCAAACAATACGAAGTCGTGCTATATTTCAGGTGTGATGTCAAGAAGAGGTCGCTTGTGACGTACCTTGACCGCTGTGAATATCAATCAGCGATGTTCGTTTGTGTCCGGTAACCGCTGTTCGAACCAGCTTGTGGAGCCTTGTTGTAGTGGCCGTTGCCAATGACTTGAGTTGGATGTTCGTTCCAAAGGTAACAACTATTTGATTTTGAGAATTTATGGAAGCAGATCAACCCGTTCATTAGTCCCAAACGAGAGTATGGTTTTAATCTTAAAGCTGCATGGTGTACTTTCCATAATGTTTAACCGGATGGTCTGCGTGAAAGTGCCGGTACCGGGTACTATCTCCCTCTGTCCGAAATTATGTGTACTTCATCGTATCCCTGGAGTGTCCGAAGTTTGAAAGTGTTTAATTGAGAACGTTGGTTCTTCTCTGTCAGCTGTGGGTGTGAATTAGTGCACCTGGGGTTTTTGCAGTACAACTGCCCGTAATACCAAACATTACGAAGCCGTGCTATATTGCAGGTGTGATGTCAAGAAGAGGTCGCTTGTGACGTACCTTGACCGCTGAGAATATCAATCAGCGATGTTCGTTTGTGAACCGGTAACCGCTGTTCGAACCAGCTTGTGGAGCCTTGTTGTTCTAGCCGTTGCCTGTGAATTGAGTTGGATGTTCGTTCCAAAGGTAACAACTATTTGTTTTTTAGATTTTGTGGAAGTAGATCAACCCTTTCATTAGTACCAGCCGAGCGTATTCGAAGCGACATCCATTTTTTGGGAAACTTGATTCGTTTGTATTTGCACCGACGTATCCATTGGTGAAACTTCGCGCCATCGCCGCTCACAATTCTGTGTTCCGCTCACCATGGGAAACCGCCGTGGGTCATTGGCGAAGCTTGGCGTGCACGCCGGGTGGGTTGGGCGCGCAACCTGACACACGCGCGATATCCGAACTGCGTGAGACCTTTTTATACCGCCGTATCGTTACCGCGTGCACGCCAATATCCTCGTCCTGTGCGCCAATGCGCCGCACGTGCGCTGTGCGCTCGTGATGCATTCGCGCCCGGCTATGGCGCGAAGTAGCAGGTATCACGTGTACGGTCATGTGATCTTGTTTTCAAACCTATGATTTTCGATTCTCCATTTCACTATTTTAGGAGAGCAATGTTTTGCCTCGTGAGAGCCGACCCTGAACCCTGGACCCTGGACCCTGAAGCAGTTTCCTTTTTGGAATATGAGGAAATGCGTGATCGATTGATTGAGCCGGTTTGTTAACAGATTATTGTTTATTGTATCTTGTGTCTTTATTAGTTGCTGCAGCATCATTATATGTGTAGGACAAGCCGTGGACTTCTCTTTCTGCCTTAGTTTCATATTTATCTAAATGGCTTCGTTCCAGGCACGCTATCCTGAATACTTTCTAATCTGGGAGGGCCCGCCCAGTATCAGAAATGTATATGTATTTCTACTTTGTTGCCGTTGCACATTTGGTCGTCTGCCATTGAATCTCCGAGGTAGTTCCTTAAAGTTGTCATGTTTCAAGCTCGTGGTTTCTAAGCCATACAAATTCAAGTTTCTTAGTATGAAATGTGGAGCGTGAAGCCTGTCCTAGCGAATAGTTGCGTTTATAAAAACGGGACTTTGAATATAGTTGTTGGAGAAGATTGGACGGTGGAAAAGAAGTATGTGTCTGTGTCGCAGAGCTTGTGCGATTCACTGTGACGGGAAGAAACCTTGTTCCCCCGCAGAGAAGGGGCGACAAAGGACTCCGGATATTTTGTTATTTGTGAGGTGCGTTAATCTACATACGATTTCAATTATTGTACAGTGTAACACACATTTTAAGAAAACTGTCTTATATTAGCGTTTATACATATCTAACGCTGGATGAAACTTGTGTTTTTATTAGTAATGGCGTTAGGTTACGGTATGTCTTTATGCAATCCTGATTTGTAGCTTTAGGCCGCGAAGAAGACAAATTCAATGTGATGTTATCGTTGGTGGATTTTGCTATTGTATCAATGTGCGGATTGATGCGAAGTAGATCCAGATTGGTCGATGAACGGAGTAATTGGTTGGTTGATTTTTTCTAAAAACCTGTATTGGAAATAGAATTTAGTGGGCTCCGCTGTTGCGAAAACTTTGCTTGGGTATGATATTAGCGACACGCAAGGGGATGTACTCTGGCTTTCAGAAGGGCTATCCTGATGTTTCAGTATAGCTTTTTTTTTTCATTCGCCGATACTTATACTTAGATACATTTACAGATTGCTTCTGTCGTTTGGCTGAGACCTGGCTATAGATACCGGTTGTGTGAATTGTTGCGACATTGTGGTGGTTGTTGGTTGTCTTCATGAGAGGAGAAGACTGTTTTATGGGAAATAAATGGCAGGTTCGGTGAGTTGATACGTATTCCTTTATGTTTATTTCTTGCTAATATAAGCTCCGTCCATGCTTTTCAGAGAAGCATCCGATGTTTTTGACTCCATTGTTAGGTGGATATTAACTTTTACTCTTCTGAAATCAAGGTCACGCGTAAATAAGTCTTTAAGCTCTTTCGTATATGGAGAAGAAGATTGGAGTTTCGTGACTCTGTGATGTATGCTGAGTAAGAAGTAAGAATGGAGCATGATGGCCTTAAGGAAAAGGGACGTTTGTATCGTGAGCCAACAAGAGAAGCTCGAAAATGCGGTCAAGGACGTAATTCCCCTTGAACCTGCAGAAGTGATTGAGGTGAGTACTTTAGCATTGTTTTTATCTAATTGGGTATCGATGTGTAGTGTCCGTTCTAAACATGGACGGAAATTGGCTAGTCGAATTTCTGCAACACTTTATGAGATGTAAGGTTTGGGTTTTTCTCTGTGAACGTGCAAAAAAGAATTTTAAAGTACCAGGAGCACGATTTAATTCAGCAATAATTTATCCCCTGCTCATCGGTAATGTAAAGCTTAACTAACTGAGAGGTCGAATCCCTACTTTCATACACCAGTATTTTAGATACGGCTTCTGTCGTCTGGCTGGAAAAGCCGAGTGGCACTATGGATATGAAGGATGAAGGATTGTCGTGGGCCTTAGCCACATGGGATTCTCGAAAATGCGGTCAAGGACGTGATTCCCCTTGAACCTGGAGAAGTGACTGCAGTGAGTACTTTAGCATTGTTTGTATCTAATTCCATGTGTAGTGTCGGGTGTCGGTTCGACAAATGCACGGAAATTGGTTGGTTAGTCGATTTTTGTGAACGTGCATTTTACTGTCCCTTGCTCATCGGTAATGTAAAGCTTAATTGAGAGGACGCATCCCTAAATTTTGAATTTTGAACTTAGGATTTATGGTACAGTAAAGTTCTAACGGGGTTCAGGTTCAGCTTATGGTTACTGGGTTAGGGAGGGGAAAAAGCCGAAAAAGGGTTCTTAATTTTATGGCTCTAAGAGTCGCGATGTTTCACTGCTCTTTCATACACCAGCGTTTTAGATAACGCTTCTGTCGTCCGGCTGGAAAAGCCGAGTGGTACTGTGAATATGAAGGATACATGTCGTGGGCCAAAAACACAGATTTTCGAAAATGTGGACAAGGACGTAATTCCCCTTGTACCTGGAAAAGTGATTAAGGTGAGTTGTTTTACTTCATATATTTTTTGTATGTAATTAGGATCAGTGTGGGAATTGGGATCATGTGGACTTCTGCGTCTCTTTATTTCTGTTCATAACCGTGTGGAAAACTAAGTTTTTGCTTTTTTAAAGGCCGGATAAGGCGAGAACACTTGTGGATGTTGGTGGAATTGTTTCGACGTCATCCACGCTGTGGGGGATTTTCATGAGACGGGAAACCTGATTGGTTTGGAGAAAAGTTATATATAGAAGGTTGGGTTTTGGTACTTCTAAATCTATTGACTCTTCGCCTATTCAAGTTTCCGTTTTGACATTATTTTCTTGACTAAAGAATCCATCATTGTTCGTTAACCTTATCGAGTATTGACGTTAACATTTTTGTCGTCCTCAACTAACTTTCGTTTTCATTCCTGTATAAACAAGGTCATTCAAAGTCTTTCAGGTTTTGTTTTGTGATCCGGGAAGATTGGAGTTCCGCTGTCTGCCGTGTAAGAAAAGTGCAAGGAGCAAGTTGGCACGAAGAATCGTTCCTGAGCCAAAACAAGGAGATTCTCGAAATTGTGGTCAAGGAAGTAATTGCCCTTGGACCTGGAAAAGTGATCACGGTGAGTAAGTTTTATAATGACGTAGATAATGTTTGTTCCTTCTTGGGTTAACTAATATGGAGAAAAACAGTGTACTTCTATTTTTTGTTCACTTTCGATAATAGCCTGTAAGCAACACTCTAACGCTTAATTAACATAACAAGCCAATTACAATCTAGTTAACTTACTTGGTTCTCTTCGCCTATTCAAGTTTCCGTTTTGACGTTGGCAAAAAAAAAACGGTTACAAAAACCGATAGGTGTCCGAAATAATGCAGCTTAGTTACCGTAATTAATAGATAAATTAGCATAAAAATCGTGCGTTTCGAAGAGGCAGCGAACGCGCGAAACCAATGCGCCGAGTTGTGCGTTGAGCCCCGCCTCCGCACTTCAATTGCGGCACAAAACATGCCGAATGATTCTTTTCTTCTTCTTTTCATATCTAAATTGCTTTGAAGTAATGAATGGCTCCAACTGTGTGGCGTTATCACATATGTTCTTCAGTGCGTCGACCTATTTCTTTTTATAGTAATGTTGTACTTTGCTGATTCATTTTTCGTTTGCAGGCCGGACGAGGCGAGAAATCACTATGGATGTTTGATGTCTCCAGTGAAGAGATTTGGGATCGTTATGAAGGGAAGAGCCGTCTTCCAAGTAGAAAGTGCCGATTTCACGGATTGTTGAAGTCGAGTACGGAACGTACGTTACACCACTTTAATTACTCTAATTATTCTTTGATTACTATTTATTTATGTTGGTCTTTGCGTACGTTTAATTGCTGATTTGATGCTTTCATGTCATTCAGCTATTGCATTTATTGACTAATGCTTTTCAGTTTGCTCAAATTCAACTATATGGCTTGAAAATTGAAGTTTGAAGGCAAGCTGTGGATATGGGCGTCGTGCACCCATACGGACTCGCGTGAATGTGATCAATGACGACTTTGTGATCAACTGGACCCTATGTAGCGAGTGATGGTACGTTTGTTAATGAGATAGCCACATTGTTTGTTAGTTCTTCTGTGGTCATTATTCTGTGACCTGTGAATGAAAGAAAGCGTTGATTGCCGGGTTTTTTTCTTTTGTTTCAACATAGTGAATTTTCAATTTTTTTCAGAAACGATTTGTTTTGCTTCGGACTCGTCGAATGCGTGTGAATGCTGAAGATACTGATTGCCCGTGGCCCCCGCTCACTCAACCCAACTATTATGATCGTTCTGAAAAGGTAAAGCTTGTTTCGTTTTTGCTTGTAAAACATGTTATGTTTAGTGTTTGGTTGATCTTAACCGGTAACTTTATTTCGTTTAACAAAACTATTTACTTCGCGTCAAGGGTCCCGTGATAGCACTGTACTCGCTTAATTACAGTATGAGCAGTCAGTGTTCTGTGAGATCTTAAAGTTGATTTGTTGTTGTCCCTTGTCTTCTATGTTTTCTGGTGCTGCGCCAAGTGAAACACATCGTTTTCAGGCTCTGATTGTGCCATGTTACCATAATGGCGATGATTGGCCCAGTGAAGGTGAAGCAAACTATTGCTATGACTTCTTCGAGCACAAAAGGAAGACCAGTTTGGAGGATAGCCATGCAAGAGGTACTGATTGCTTTTATTTATGGATTACAAACAGTTTTACATTTCATCCCTTTGGTGATATGTAGATATGTTTGGTGATATGCGGTTGTGTTTCACCCATATGCTTGATTTGCGTTATGTGATATCACATTCCACCCAGTGTTGGTATGTGACTGTTAAAAAAGTAGATTCGAGTCCCAAATACATTCGTATATCTTGCAGAGATGTAAAAATGGCTTTGAGCCTGCCTGGAACCCTGAATTGATTTGTTACAAGGATGGAGGAATAGAGGAGAAATATGGCCGGGACGTAGTGACCCCTTGGACCATATGAAAGGAGTGAAAAATAGGTTTGTTTACGTCATTATTCGTTTCTATGGAATACTTTCGATGTACCATAAGGCTGACCGCTATGTTTCACGCAAATATTAAAATTAGTACCGGGTGTGCTCAAGAGCTTATCAGGAAATTTTCGGTAGACACCTATATGTTTCACAGTTTCACCAAATTGAATATAAGTTGTAATGGTTCCTGGAGATCGAGATGATGAGATCATGGTCTATGCTTCATTTTAGTATTGATTTATGTCCAGCTTGGACTGTTTGAATAGTCGTGAGGCCTGAATATGAATACGCTTTCTCAATGTATTTAACCATTTAGAGTATTCGCTTATCGAACACGGTGTTGGAACCGGTGGACGCATGGAAATATCTGTATGTGGTTGGATACTGATCGTCTGCGCGGTGTATGGAAGTTCTGTGATGAGGTAAATTGTTGCTCATTCAAGTTTTATTTGCGATCTTTTCAAGTTGCGGATCGAAGCAACTTTTTGTTTGGCAAAGCTTTTCAGAGAATTTAATTTTTGATTCAGAGGCCGTGACTACTTTTTTTTTGTTGAAACACAATGTTTCAACAAACTGTATTACAGTTTTTCAACAAATCAAGTAGGTAAGGAAAGGTTGAAAGACTTTGTTTCGTTGAAACATTCGCAGTGTTCCTAATAGTAATGATTTCAGAGTGGATGTCCTGTTGCAGTAGTGCGACAAGGGTGAGAAGGAAAAGCTGATTTTCTCCGGCGATTTCTCAACACGTGAGAGCTCGTCAAGGTGTAGAATGGAAAAAGTTGACTTACTCGATGTGAGTTATACATTCTTTGCTGTATCCATTGTACCGTATAAATCGTGTTGAACTGCACGTCAATTCCCTTTTTTTTAATTTTATCGTTATCTTGGCAGTTTTACAACAATTAAAATCATGGAATCATGTTCTGCCTTTTTAGTCATGACGACCAGATGTCTGACATTGGTCATGGGGAGCGTGAGAATCTGCACCACAGATCACACTTGAGGGAACCTAGGCTGAAGAGGAAGGACAACGGTGAGCATGCAATAATTATCTTTATCTTATTGTACAAAAGAAAAACTAATGTGAGTTACGACTCACATTACGGAAATAATTAAAATCAATTGTTCCACCGGCCTATAAACGAGGTGGCGAGGCCATCGAATCTAATCATGTAAAATAGCAATTTTGTGGTTGACTCCGTTCACAAGAATTTCATCTGATTTCCATGCGTTTGATACGTTAACTATGGAAAGGCGGCGTAGCCGTCTTGCAGTCTGATAGTATATATTTGCAAATTGGTTCCCGAGGTCAAAAGCAAATTATGGATGATAGTCGTTTGGCTTTTCATAGTATTAAATGCGTATATGGTGATTTGATTCATTTATTTGAATCAGTTTTCTTGGTTCTTTTGGATTGATTCTAATGACTATGGATCCTTATTGTTTTATTTTCAGGAACATTTCGGTTTTGTTCGTCGCACTTTGGCCACTGAAAGTCAAAAGTCGACTAGTCCACGAAGGACGCTGCCCGCCCGCTGATGCAATTGGTGAGTTGTTTAAGTATTGATTTGATTTTCTTGCTTTTGTGCTCGACTACTCGACTTAGTATGCCATGTTGCCTTGCTGTTCCGCAATCCAATGTTTCATTTTTTCACTTGATCCTTTGTTTAGGTTTCTTCCATCGACATCGTGTGCCAAGCTGCCCCACGGTGGCCTGGCCTGCGGGTAGGATTAGGCTCTTCCGGCACTGAAACTTGTTGTCTACAAGTGACAAGACAAGTTGTGCACGGAAGTCCGCCAATGGAGCTCCGTAATCAGATGTAAGTATTACCTTGTTTGTTTGCATTACTATTCTAGTATTCCTTGTTATCTGTCTTTTTTTGTATTTTGCATACTTATTTTGTTTTTGGATATGAACCTATGGCTATTGGATTTTTTATTGTTTTCTTTTCAGGAAATTGTTTTCGTCGGTTGCCAAGGACTCTGACTTTGCCAGTTTGGCTGAAGGTTGGAGCTGGAGGCTCGGTAGTCCAGGAACACGATGTTCCCTGAGTGAACAATATGACTGTTCCATTGGACGCTGCCCGCCCACTGATGCAAATGGTCAGTTATTGTTTGGATTTTATTGCTTTTGGACTGGACTTTAAGATTTATTGCCTTGACTAAAAATGTCGTACTCCATTCTGACTGGCTCAAAACTACAGGAGTTGCCTGCTGCTTCGCTAGACATTGATATTAGCTCTTTTTTGTTTCTTATCGTAACCTCTCATTTTTAAATGTTTTTGTTTAAGTTCCCTCGTTGCGTCGCGCCAGCTGCACTTTGGCAGACTGGACTGTGGGTCAGGCCTAGGCTTTCCTCGCAACAACTTTCTCCATAAGCTACAAAAGTTGTGCCCGGAAGTCCGCCGAGTGAAGGTACCATTGAGATGTAAGTCCTTAGTCTTGGCATGTTGATATTATGTATTTTCTGTGACATAGTGTGTACTTTTCATTGTCTGGCACCGTATTACGTGTCCGTAATTCGAGATTACGGGCACGAGACTAATCCGGTAGGTTGATGTGTATTTTTCATGTTTTCTTTCAGGGGATCTTCATGATGTATGCTAGTCCTGAAATGGACACGACCGCCCACTGCTGTCAAGGGTAAGTTGTTTAAGCTATTGTAATTGTGCACAGAAAACGCGTGCCATGTTATTTTGTTATTTGCTCATTGTTTGTGCATTTGGTTTCTTTTGTTTCTTATCATAACCTTTCGTTTTTAATCGTTCTTCTTTAGGGTGGTTCTTTCGCAAGTCGGGAGTGGCTAGTCTATGGACAAGTTGTTCCAGGAGTAGACTTTGCCCGCCACTTGTCAGATGCAATCGTGCAATGGTCAGTTGTTAATGTTGGCTTTCTTTTCTTTTCCAGCTCGGGTTAAGAGTTAGTTATTAATTAGTTAGGGATACTTATATTTCTAAAAAGCCTCGTTTGTTTAGGTTCCCTTCTATTTTACCCTTTCTTTGCATCCATGCCAGACTTGATGTTTATCAGTGTGTCTGTCAGACGTTTGTCAGTTTGTCCATCCCTCCGAATACATTTTCATTCGAATTATGGTTTGTTTTATCAGGTATCGGAATGGAGTGTGCCATCCGCCGTTTGGCTGCTGATCGATGGATGCATCTTGTGCCTGCTGAACGCTGACGACGCTGTTGGTTAGGTTGGTTTTTGCATTATGTGGTGTGATTTGATTACTGGCTCCCTCATTTATGGGAAACATGTGTATTGGGCGACCGACGCATTAAACAAGTATAAGTAACAACGAAAGTTTAGCTTCTCCACTCCTGCCTGGCACGAGCATGGTCAAGCATAATAGTTATGGCTATTTTTTTATGAATTTGAACTGCGAAATGAAAAATTGAGGTTTCGGTCGGGCGAGAATCGAACCCGCATCTTTGGTTTTCCGGGCCAATGCGTTAACCGATTACTTTTTTTAGTTTGTCATCTCTCTGCTCGCTGTACCTCTGCGTGTCGTCTGATGTGATGGCTCTAAAACAAACACCAATTATGACCAATCCAAGCAAGATATTGGATATGTTTTCATTAGTCTCCTAGTTAGGCTTTAAGTACCTGTCTGCAAAATGCAAATATGAACCGACGATTAGGTTTAAAGAAAGCGAACTTTTGATATAGAAGATTTAGTTGGAGAAATATTCCGCGCAAAGCAGCTGACTAAAAGGCTGTGCTGATTATCGAATGAATGAGGTTGTGTATGAAATACAAACCAGATTCATTCGTGTAAATATTTGCATTTTCCTAGGATTTTTTTCTAACTGACTATTACTCGTTGGCCCTTGTCATTAGTTGCCCTCCGTAGGGCTGAACTCACTCTCGTTGGTATTGTAGTGTAGTCTTAGAATACTCGTTTATTTCTATTAGTCCATTGTACATATAGATCCGCTACTACTCGTTTAGACCCCTTTCTGATTCTGCTTACGGCATGTATATATTACTCAACTCACCCCTGTATATATGCATATTATTTACTCGTAATTAACCCTAGACACTACTAGCCCCGGGTACTCGTTTCTACTAGCTCCTAGATATTTACTTGCATTCATCTTCATCTACTAGTTACACCTCTCGTAAGATCCGTATTAGTTAGGCGCTCTTTTTAGTAGTTCCCCTTAGTGATTTTACGTATGTAAGTAGTATTGGAAACCCTTTTTCACTACTAGGTCTTTGCGGGGGTAAGTATAGTAGGTATACTAGATGTCTAGTATCTCTAATATACTTGCCCTTCAACTCATCTGAAATCACTTATTGGTTTCTTGATCAACTCGAGGTGGTCGGGGTTAGTGTGTTAGAGAGATAATTATTTACAACATTAGGGCGGGTGGGTGGGGCGATAAGTTAAAAAAATACTCTAAGTGATGAGATATATTGAGATAGAATTAGGGTGGGTGGGCGGGACGATGAAGTTAAAAATCTGAGAGAGACGAGATATAGAGAGATAGAATTAGGGTGGGTGGCGGGACGATGAAGTTAAAAATCTGAGAGAGACGAGATATATAGAGATAAAATATGATAGAGATGAGATATAGAGAGATAGAATTAGGGTGGGTGGGCGGGACGATGAAGTTAAAAATCTGAGAGAGACGAGATATATAGAGATAAAATATGATAGAGATGAGATATAGAGAGATAGAATTAGGGTGGGTGGGCGGGACGATGAAGTTAAAAATCTGAGAGAGACGAGATATATAGAGATAAAATATGATAGAGATGAGATATAGAGAGATAGAATTAGGGTGGGTGGGCGGGACGATGAAGTTAAAAATCTGAGAGAGACGAGATATATAGAGATAAAATATGAATGAGAGTGATGAGATAGGGACGATGAAGTTAAAAATTCTGAGAGGGATGAGATATAGAGAGATAAAATATGAGATATAGAGAGATAAAATATGAGAGATGAGATATAGAGAGAGTTAGAATTAGGGTGGGTGGGCGGGACGATGAAGTTAAAAATCTGAGAGAGATGAGGTATAGTGATAGATAGAAATAGGGTTAGTGGGTGGGCGATGAATATAAAAAAATGAGCGAGAGAGAGAGAGAGAGAGAGAGCAAAGGGCACCTTTGGAATTGAGCCCGATTTCAATAGGTGATATTCAGATGAGTTCCCAGACTTTTCCACCTTTTTGTAGGATTTAGTTGATTGTTTTTTTTTGCAATTTCTATGTAGGTTATTTTTACTACCATTTTGCTATTGTAAGTCTAGGGTTTTGTGATACTTACTGAGTCTTCGTACTATTTTCATTTGTTGTATTCCTCGTATATTGATTACCCACCAATAGGTATTATTGATTAACTGGGCCCAAAGAGGAGCCAAATCAAGTCCGTGGATGGAACCAAGTTTCTGCCGAGATTCCCCCGTGTTGAACCGTATGCAGATCCGCTAGTGTCAGTATCCCCTAGTTTGCGCCACCGTCGTGGTGCCGGCTCTCCAAGGGGTTGGGTTAGCACTACCGGTTTGGGGGCAGGGTCTTAGCTCACTTAACCGTCCCGAAAGGGAAACCCCTTTTGGGAGACTAATCTTGTTTCAGGTCGCGCTCCGTGATGGGATGCGCTCATTTAATATAATCTATTTCAGCTTTTTAAAACCGAGTCATTGCTGTTATTTTCTATTATTATTCTTTATTATTGTATTTATTGTTGGAACTAATCAATTTTCAGGTTCTAATCAAAACATTTCAGGGTCTTTTCGTATGTTTCTTTAGCGGTTCTCTGTTTTCAGTACACATTAATTTTTTTATTGTCAGATCCTATGAGCAGATGTAGTGCAACGAGATCAAGGAGGACATCCGAGCCAAGAATGCGATATTTGGTCCGAAGCAAGCTGGAATGGCCCATGGTATGTTCCTTGCAGATTGTAGCAGTAGTGTTTCCTTTCGTTTTTGAAATTGAGTTTGCTTGTTTTACATAACTTTTATGTGTATTGACTCGCCAGTTGCCTTCACTTATGTGCATAATTTTGTATTTCAGTTCACTCGATTTCGATAGTTGTGCGGACGACCACTGTTGCGCGCGGAACGGAGCGTTGGAACCGCCTGAATGGTCCCGAAAGGACAAAGATAAGTCTTAAACTTTGTTTTGTTGTCTACTTTGAGAAGGCCTAGGCTAACCAAGTACGTAGTTGAGTTGGAGCGTTTTATCGTATGCGGAACTGTGCGAACTGAAGAAGTATGCGTCATCTTACCACTTTTTATTCTGGGTACACACGAATTTATGTTATGTTGAATAGTATAGTTAGCTTTGTTTCAACTTTCAGCACAGACTGTATGCTTATATTGTATATGAAGTGGTTGTGTTGCAGTTTGAAGACGGTGTCTTGTGCAATGATGAATAGGAGCGTTGGAGAAAAAGAATGATGGTCCCAAAATGGACAAAGTTAAGTCTTATGTTTTTATATTTTTTCAAATTAGAAACAAGGCTAGTGACTTTTTTTTACCTCTTAATTTTTCCAAATATCACAACTTTACTCGAAATAGAGCAATTTTGTTTTATTGTGTTGTCTGGAATTTAGCCGTCAACATTTTTTGCTAAAGATTTAATAGTGAAGTGTTTGGTTCCATGCGAATGATTCATTCAATAATGTTTGGTGCATGAGTTTATGGATTCAGATACCGGACGAGCTCAACTCCCTTGAGCAGTTGGTGGTATGGTGTATTGTGGGGAGCTGGGAACGGCGTGTGACGGTGCTATACGGATACTGATCTACTTCTGACTTCGAATTCCTGGTTGGTTTGCTTTTGTGCCGGATTGTATTGTCTTTAAACACAGCTATTCTGATCGTGTTAGTTGATTTGTTAGTGTTGGGTCTCAGATTGTATCGGAGTGTTCTGACATTGTTTCAGGCTTCCCTAGGAACATTTGCCAAGTGCATGCTTTTGACGCTATTATTTTTTTGTAGAAATTTGCTCGTCTGGTCAGTTACGTCGTTGAAGAGAGGTGTCTTGCGATTGCCGTCTCAAGCAACCACTCGAACGAACAACATCGACCGTGGAACGGTCAACGGTATCTGGGTAACAATAGTGTTTGTGTACTTGTAATTAGTTGTTTAATGCTGACCTAGAGTAAATTGATGATTAGAACCTCTTGTGAGCTCAAATGTCAAATAAGCTTGGCTTAGGCTAGGATCTCTTATGAATATGCTTTACGTTTGTTGGCACTTTTAGCACGATTGGAAAATTCATACTGTAAAACCAATCATTATTCTTAAGCACGGAACAAAATTGTTTCGGTTTTGACGCATTTTTTTAGGTGCGGCTTTGACGACTTTGGATCTGTTAGGGAGTGCGTGTCGACTAGGGAATGTCGAGGTCTTCAGCAGCGGAGTGGTGGTTGCTTCTGAGCAAAGTCTATGGAGAATGGACCTCATATATATATATATCCTGAAACGGTAAGTAGTTAGTGATGCTCGGTCTACAAGTAAGTTCCAAGCCCAAGGAAGTAGAGCATGATGCTCTACTTCCTTGGGCTTGGATCTTACTTGTAGACCCATTAATTTTTTTCGATGTGTTTATCTTTATTTTTGGTCTTGATGGTCTACGTCAAATTGATTGTCTCGTAAGATTAAATCTTTAATTTAGTGCTCATTCTCGCTTCTCGCTTCGACGTCGTGTTCGGCCAGGGCTTCGGCCACGACATTGAGAATGACGTCGCTGTGCGAGGGAATTCAAAGCACGAATCTGTACATGCAATATGTATAAGGTACGGTATTTCATTGGTTTTTACATATATCTGGTTGGAGAAAGGGAAAATAGACATCCTTTTCCTTGCAAAGGTTTTCCACCACCTGTTCCACCAATTGGGAAACTTTCAGACTTTCACTCTCGCTTTCCAGTCTAGAAGCTTTTATCTCAACAAATGCATTTGTAGACCCATTAGTTTATCTTTATTTTTGGTCTTGATGGTCTACGTCAAATTGATTGTCTCGTAAGATTAAATCTTTAATTTAGTGCTCATTCTCGCTTCTCGCTTCGACGTCGTGTTCGGCCAGGGCTTCGGCCACGACATTGAGAATGACGTCGCTGTGCGAGGGAATTCAAAGCACGAATCTGTACATGCAATATGTATAAGGTACGGTATTTCATTGGTTTTTACATATATCTGGTTGGAGAAAGGGAAAATAGATATCCTTTTCCTTGCAAAGGTTTTCCACCACCTGTTCCACCAATTGGGAAACTTTCAGACTTTCACTCTCGCTTTCCAGTCTAGAAGCTTTTATCTCAACAAATGCATTTGTAGACCCATTAGTTTATCTTTATTTTTGGTCTTGATTGTCTACGTCACATTATGATTGTCTCGTAAGATTAAATCTTTAATTTAGTGCTCATTCTCGCTTCTCGCTTCGACGTCGTGTTCGGCCAGGGCTTCGGCCACGACATTGAGAATGCGAGGGAATTCAAAGTACGAATCTGTCTGGGCAAACACATGCAATATGTATAAGGTACGGTATTTCATTGGTTTTTACATATATCTGGTTGGAGAAAGGGAAAATGGATGTCCTTTTCCATATACCTTAAAATTTGGCTTTATGGCATGCAAAGCTTGTGTTCCACCTAATCCAATTTTGGGAAACTTTCGCTTTTGCTTTCCAGTCAGAAGCTTTTATCTCAACAAAGGAACAAAGGCTTGAAAGTGCCCCTTAAAGGGAATGTCAAGCCGGTTTTGCATGTTGGGCTCAAAAAAAAGCTTGAGTTTTGAAGGTAAGGAAAGTGAAAATAAAAATAAACAAAAACTTTCATGTAAGAAGAAAAACAATTTCAAACCCCTCCAAAAAACTCCTTCAGTGTGGGATTCGAGTCGTGTGGACAGAGCTAAGCCAAATCGCTGTCCACGGGACGGCTTGAATTACCGGCTCGGCACAACGCACCTGTTTGCGTGCGTTGTGCCCGGGTATGACAAAATCTCAAATATTTTATTCTGGCGCAATTTTTATGGGTTTACTGTTTTATGGGCCTTCCGAGATTACTTAGACTGCGCCAGGAGATTCCTTTTTGCGCAGAATCGCCCTTGACATGCCCTTTAATAATGTCTTATATACCTGAAATTGCCTCTTGCCAAAGTCCGGAATGAATCGTTATGCGCACAGTTTTGGTCTGTTGCTGAAACATTCATATTTTCAACTATGTTCGCCCATACAACTATACTATCTCACCAATCTTTGTGAATTTTTGTCTACCTGGGCCAGGTTTCAAGATACCACTGACCAGGACCTTTGCATTAACTAGTTTAGAGCGCTATCTTCATCAAGGCTTTGAACAAACTCTATTGGACTCATCTGTTTGTGAGTGCACGCACGCATGACGTGTGGCTCCACGAACTCCATTACTGGTGTGCGGTAACACATTGTCTATCAGCTGACTTTTCATCTTACATGGAACTAAGAGTAGTGAGTAGTGAGATATCATTTCAATTAGTGTTTTCGAGTGCAGCCCTCTATGCACTATTCCACATGGTTTGCCATGAAGTTTTCCTTGAAATTTAATCGACGCATAGTGTGACAATTGCTTATGAAGAATTAGCGATTGGCTACCAGAAAAGCATTTTCTTTTTTGTTCCTTGTAACTATGAAACGGTTTCATAATAAAACAAACCATACATTGACAGATCCTCTCAGGCAAGCTGTGGTTTACTGTACCATCCGATGTGCATCCGAGAATGCGTGCTCGTTGAGCAAGGTACCCAAGGGGTCGTCGATGGTCCGTAACAAGCAGCGGGTGTACGAGTGTGTCACAAATCAATGATGGAAATACCACTGATGTGCGGTTTCTAAGGTTTGCTTAGCTTATTTGGAGACTAGACGTGGACGCAATTACTAGTGCTAGTGGTTTTGCATAGGATTTCTTGGGATATTGATTTCAAGTTCATTTGCGTGTTGTCGGTGTGACGCGTGGCATGTATTTGATGTTGAAATGATTATCTTAACACATTTTTTATAATTCAGTTGTTCGGCGCGAGGACGAGATGTGACATGCTGAACTCTAACATGCAGACGACGACCACCTTCAGCCACAAGTTTAGAGAAAAGTGAGTTTTGTTGGTCCTTTTTCAGTCACGTAATATTGTAAGTAAAGCTGCGTGAAGTCGCAAGCAGCAAGCATAAATCGTTTGAACGTGGCGACGTGTATAGTGCAAGTGTGATCGTAGGTTTCTACGGTTCCCGATAGACCCTGTGCGCCGCACATACCCATTGTTATGCTATGCGTTTGCTCAGCAAAACTTATAGTTCCTAACCCCCACGACTTTGGTGTAGGCACAAATTCCTGCACAATTTGCTTTCGCGCGCAGCTTGTACCCCGAGACTTTTTTTATTTAAAAGTAGCGTTTCTTAAATTACCTTGAATATGAATGTGGTGTAACAATAGAAGCTTAGTGACGACTTTTCAGGCAGCAGCCTGACTTGTGTGGATACGCTATGGTCCGTCGACTGGTCTCCGATACGTCCGGGCAGCTCCTAGTTCGCCCAGTTCATCAACTTCCCCAAGTGTTTGAGAGAGGTAGTGGATCTTTTTTATTAATTCATTAATGTACCCTACCTCGTGAATAGCAGTATCGACTATTCTGATGTTGTTTTCGTCCTATAGATAACTAGCGTATTCTCCCAACTGATTGGGCAATTGGGCTGGCTCACTGAGCAGCACCAGTCCGCAGTACACATAAATTTTCCCAATCGGTAGGGGGCACGCTGTTCGTACGTGCACACGTCCTACGACCAGAGGTATGTAGCTCACGAAGTCTATTGTCGTGGGACGAGGTAGTAGATTTCCCATCCCATGGCTTGCAAGATACAATCACAATCCATTCCAGGAGTGTATCCGTCTCCCGCTGGCGCTGAATCCTGATTTGAGACCAAATCCACGACCAGGTACCTTTTGGATGAGCTGATTGATCTCCTCCTCCACGTGCTGGTCTCCATCGTAGAAGTTGGATCGGATACGAGTACTCCCTTGTCGATAGTGAGGTTTGTTTTCCTGTTCTTCTCTCAATCTCTCAGCCTTTGATAATGCTCTACGCTTTACACACTGCTGGGACACGATAATTCTAGTCGGGGCATTCAATGCGGTATGCGGCTGTGGTACTAATCTGGGCTAACGCGGACTTTGTTACGTTTAGTCAACCCCCTGAAATCTTATCTAAAGGGGGTTTTGGTAGATTAAAGCGGTATTATACCTTGTTTTGTATTTTGTGCTTAATAATAGTTTGAATAAAAACTAACATTGAAAAACATCAAAATAACAGTTAATGTCCACGTCGGACAAAAAAAAACGAACTCAAAGTTGCCGGTTTCTATGTAAAACCCAAATTTTGTGCCCTAGCCTGCAAGCCTGCCTTTTTTGCTCTCAGGGCACTACGATGATTTTAAATTCCCTCCCAAAAGGAACAACAGAGATCGTCGAGAGTCGGGTGCCTAGAGTGTGAGTGTGAAGAGTGGTAGACAGGTAGGGTGCGGCGAAAAAGGAGGTACAATACTGCTTTAATGAATCTCTGGCATCTATCATCGTAGGAGATAAATGAGCACCCGCTGTTGTTGCGTTTAAGATGAGTGCCAAGGTTTCATTATATTTAGCTTGTCTGTATTTTATCTACTATCAGTATTATTTGACAGAAAACCCTTCAATAATTACCAGTTTAGTGATTTCGCTTGTTCGTTGCTGGGCGGTACTCTGCTTCACTCTCTATCCTGAACTAGGTGGTCCGAAGGAAACGGGAAAGGTTGGTTTGTTCATTTTTCTACCGTATTTGTTAATGTTGAGGTGACAAGTCACGTAAGGAGGAGGGAAGTGGGAAAATGACGCGCATAAAGCGTTTGGCGTTTACAAGGGGTTGACGGGTAGAGTGCAGCGCACTCGTATGATTTCAAAATGTCCCCCATCTCGCGCCGATGGCACGCGAAGTGCGCTCAGATGGTTTCTGCCCCGTCTCATGCCGCTCGATAGAAAATGGTTGTACTGCGCGCCAAACATACCCTGTTTCATTTGGACAATATGTGTACTGTACTGCTTTTCAGTTGCTGACCCAAGTGTGTAGATGCTATCCCCACGAGCGTTTACACACCTGAAACAGTGTAATCAATGAAATTGACATATTCAGGCTTTCCGTGTACTGTTGTGGATACTGCCATGAACTAGTCTCTGATGTGCACGAGCTACTCGTAGTTCACCTAGTTGCCAACCGTCCAAGGGTCCAACTATGGAAGAGTTTTTGAGGTGAGAGGTAGTGATATTTTTAACTATGCCTTATTGCTTATCCCTAACGACTGGTTAATGTTAGTCTTATATTTTGTTCCACTATCCACTTGCAGCACTTCTCTATCGATCGCTAGAGAAATACTCTTAGCCCTTGCCGACGACGTGCGTTCTGTCGCGGCCCCGTGACGGAACTTTGAAGGTTGACGGCTTAATGTAATACAATCCATTCCAGAAAGTTCCGATGAGTCTGTGTTTGAGACCGAAATCCTGGTACTTTGGATGAGTCTCCTCCGCAGTCCACTTACTGGTTGCCTTGGAAGTCTCAACCTAGCTGGACTGGAACTTGGGCCTGATACGATGTGCTCGTCGTCGGTAGTGAGGTTGGTTACCCTGTGGTTTCTTATCTTATGCTTTGATAATAAGGAGCAGATTCGCGGTCACGGTATTTCCAAATAAGGCTTTTATACAGCCACCCAAAACGGCTCAAACTTACTTGTATCTGATATAGTTTTACATGCATTGCAGTGAAGGAGCACAGCGACGTATGAAAACAAGTATGGTGCAGTGAGTAGTGTAGAGCAGAACTTCGAAGAGTTATTCTCGTCTCGAAACATGATGTTTCACCACACACACTGTATTACCGTATACCGTATGTCATTGTGTGTTTTGCGTACACCTTACACAGACCTAAAATACAGTACTCTGTTTTAGGTACCTTCCTGTGATTTCGGCTATTCGTCTGTAGTGAGCAAGTGGACCGACTGGAACCTGCCTCGCATTGATGTTTTTTTGGTAAGTCTATATTGACCAACTCCAGTTACTACTCGTATGGTCATCGAAACATGTACTCAGTACTCATTGATGCTCGATATTCTTTACCCTCTACACCTACACTTTTGCGACGTATGAAAACAAGTTTGGTGTAGTAAGTGTAGAGCAGAACTTCGGAGAGTTATTCTCGTCTCGAAACATGTTTCCTACACTCATGTATTACCGTATACCAGCATCTCATTGTGAATTGTGAGTATATTCATTGTTTGGATGACTTTGTAACCCATCCCTCACCATCGTGCTGTCACCAAGATTCGTTGTCTGTCGCAATTCATATGTTACCGTGACTGTTTTCTCTGTTCCCAATGTCCGTTTTAGACTTTATTATTTCTGTCTTCTTGAAACATGTGCTGGACATATTGACTTCGGATTTTAAAGGGACAGGCCCATCAAAGTAAACCTATTTTTACGATACGTTCATAATGACTATCAAGCTTTGAAATCTGCAGTTTTATGGTATACATATACGTTGAGCGCGTTCCAGGGCGAGTAAGAGTGAAATTTAGTTTGTATATATATTGTAATAAAAATGCTTGATAGTCTATGAACGAATCGTAAATATAGGTTTACTTTGACGGGCCTGTCCCTTTAAAGGGAGAGGCCCACGAGAAACAAGTTTTCCTCAATTTACTTGCACAGAATGTCCGGAATTTCAGAAATGTTACTGTGAAAACCGCATTTCTTTGCACCTAGAACTCACAGAGTTATTCCCCGGCAAACAGTTCGGCCAGATACCGTAGTCAGCAACGTCAAAATACGTTTATACGGTTTATATCCGTCCCTTAGCATTCTTTCTCTACATAATAATTGTTAAACGAATGAAGAACATTCCTACGATTGTAAGAAAGCGTTTCCAATACTGTAATGCCTAAAAGCGCAAAATTGATCCTGACTACGGTACCTGGCCGAACTGTTTGACGGGGAATAACTCTGTGAGTTCTAGGCTTCAAGCAATGCGGTTTTCACAGTAATATTTCTGAAATTCCGGACATTCTTTACAAATAAATTGAGGAAAACTTTTTTTCTCGTGGGCCAGTCCCTTTAATATGACGGAACGGTGCTCATCTGGAAAGTTTTCTGTTCCCTTTACTAGCGAGAAATAGTCCCCCATTAACAAATCTTGAATATTTGCCAAAACACATTTGCTGATCCGTATAATCTATTTTATATTTCAGGTTCTTCATTGTTCCGTCGTGTATGGCAAGATCCAGAACGCTGAGGAATTCCAGAGCCAGATGATGATTCTCCGCGTGCTAGTCTCCGTCGTCAGTGTTGTGGAAACGAATTTGGGTACACGATTTTAGTTCCTTTCATCCCCTATGTCTTAACCTTTGAAGTAGACGCTATGTACTCACAGTAGTTTCGATCTATTGAGAAAAGAAGAGTTTCACAAGTTCTCGTCGTCCCATGGCGTCGGGCGTCCTGTCGGTTTTCCCGTGACCCAAATTAGGAAGATGACTCTTCAGAGAGTGACGCGTCAATCCATTCCAGGTTTGTCTTCCGCTGAGTCGTCGTTCGAGACTTGGAGGCCAAGTCCAGGATCCAACACCGGATGAGCGAGCTGATCGTTCTCCACTTCGGCGTCGACCTCGACCTCGACGTCTCAACGTGGCTGGAGTAGAAGTTTCGATGTGCCCTCTCCCAGTTGGTACTAAAGTTAGTTAAGCCTTTGGTTTTTCTGTTATGCTTTGATAATAAAGCGCAGGTTCGCGCTCAGAATATTTCCAAATATGACGTTTATGTGGTCAGTACCTCTAACCGGTCAAGCTTACTTGCATTTGATATATTTTTACATGCAGTGCACTGAAGGAGAAGGGGAAGAGGTATCCTCAATTCTTATTGGTAATTGTTTTTTTTTCGGTTGTTCTCAATATGACTTATATTGTTTTTGAGACCGTGTTCGCTAGCTTGTTCTTGTCGGTCTTACTTTGAAGTGAGCGCTGTGATCTGATCCAACATTTGATTTGTTCTTGTTATACGGAAGGGCCTCAGAAATCATTGCTTGTACCTTTCTGTTTCAGGTCAAATGTCGAGGGGCATTAGACCTTTTGGTCGGTCAGTGTGACAGAAGATACAATGGTGTCACTGGGAGAAGCGGAGAATAAAACATGTCTTTCGCATCGATCATCTACTTTCGCCTCGCCCTTCAGAAGTTCGCTGTCTGGGTGAGAGATAGATATTCTTGCTGTAAATGGTTTTTGCTCTGCTCAGCTGTGCGTCGTTTACTTTTGCGGATACGTTTCGCGCGGGTATCAGTACTCACACAGTGAGGGTAGCAAATAGGAATAGTAACCCCATCCACAACGTTCGGGTAGCAAATAATTGCAATCACATAGAGCGACAATGCGTTAATTTCGTTGCCCTAAGCTCTGCGTGTATATTCGTTGTTTTCACTGTTGGATACAATATGTTTCATTAGTAAAGTGAATTCTAAGTGGTTTGCTCGAAGTAATTTGGATACATTCGGGATGTATCAGTTAATTACTAGGGGTTAGTTATCAGTTAATTTACTACTTTTCAGGATTCAAGTCGTCTGTCGCTTCGATAAAACTTGATGATCCTTCACTCTTGATGTCATCGTGGATTGGGCATGTCTACTCACACTATTTGAAGTGAGTCTTGGATCTTCTGACAACATTTGTGGTTCGTATGTTCTGTGAACTCATTTGAGTTACGTTCGCTCTGGGTTCTTCGTCTAATACGCGGTATAAGGCATCGTCGATGCCAAAAGTTACAAAATTACACAGTGTGTTAGGAATATTATGAAATTGCAGTTGTGCCCCGTATCTCATACATCAAAAGACGCGTACACATGAAAACGATTTACCGCGCGAGTAGGATTTTTTAGTACAAATACTCTTCATGATAAATGAGCTTTATGTTGGCTGAATAAAGATATGATAATGATCATATCGCGGAGTTTAGGGCAACGCAATGATAGGCGGATTTGCAGATAAAAGTTTTTTTTCCAGGACTCGCAGTGAAAGTCGTGCCGAGTGAAGATAGCTAGCAGATGAGAAGTAAGAAGTCTTCACATCTAATTGAAGGGTTTTGCTGCGGAACCCTGTGGAGTATCCAAGCTAACTGCTGACTGCTGAGACCCATAGTATCTAGGTAAGTACGTGGCTTGCTTGGTGCAAACTGCAAAAGGAATCCTGCAACAGGGAAACTGTTAAGGTCTGGCAAAATGGGCAAAGTTACGTTTATGAGATCCATACAATTATGGTTTAGTGATGTATTGTGTAGCATAGACATTTGGGTTCTTGCAACGTTTATGGAGTGAAGTTACGTTACGGCACTATTTGTGAAAATTATGCTAATAGTTGATTAGTTCATGCACGTTAAACAGACTATGGTGATGAATTGTGTTTCTTGTTTATTATCGCTATCACATAGTAAATCAGATTCCCCACATATCTGTTGTGAAACATCGAACCAAATAAAACACCGATTCGTAAGGTTAGGTATCTTTTTCTTAGCAGTCTGAGTATAACTCCGTACATCACCTCTTTTGTGTTTAGCGTTTCTGCAACGCAACGTATTCAGACTATGTACGTAGTTATACCATACTGCTAAGAAAAGATGTATTTTGGCTTTACGGAGTCTTTCTTGTTTGGGCTATTGGGCTCTCGTTTTCCCGAACTGAATATCCAGAATCCGCATGGGGTTTCTCGCGATGTTTCAAGCCAGTGGTATAGGAGACCTGAATTGTCAACGATAGTACCACGCGTAAACGAACTTCATAGAAGCCCGTACGGTGACAACAACAGTAACGACCGAAATCTATTTATTGAGGGACAACGGTAAGACTGGGTTTGAGTGCATGATCCAAGGAGCGTCCAGGGGCACACAGGCTCGCTGCTAGACCTCTTTCGATGCCGGGGGATTCTTTCCTCGCTGCGACACTGGCGAACACCACCACTGACGTCCACTCGAAGTCCAACGACCACTGCGGATCGAAGGGGAACTAGAAGTTTTGGACGGTTCTACTAAACCGTGATCAGACTTTCCGGCTCTGTCAGACCGTAGGCAGTTTATGGGTAACGCTGCCAACCTTAGGGTATTAACCGGTACCGAGCCGTGATGGGCCGCTAGCTAAACCAGAGCGCAGCCCGGAGGCCTTGCTGCAAGTCGTTGCCAGTTGCTGCCACATACTCTAGTCCTAGCCGAGAGTATTTATACTTACACTAGCAGTCTAATAAAGTCGTTACTTCCTGTTATTTGCGTAAACAGCGTCATACTAGACACTAGCAATAACGATGCTCTAGAATACGTTTCTTAGGCATTATCATAGTTGCAACGCATAGTTGCAACACTCCCAAACGAGAATATTCTTAAACGATAGTTTCTGATAACTAACTTTAAAGCTCCCAAACGAGAGTACTTCTAAACGTTCTTTTATAATGAACTCGCTCGAGATTATTGGATACGTATTCCCAATCCAAGCGGAATGATCATGGAGATCGTATGCAAATCAGATACTCATCTTCTAAAATTGAAACTGTGCATAGCACATCCTCCCAAACGAGAATTGCTTAAGAAGTTATATTTTTTTAAACATGCAGTCTCGCCTTTTCATACATCGCTCTTCTACTGGCTCACTACTCATTCGCATTCACACTTTCTTCATGAGATTTTGTAAAAACTTGATTAAAATGCAACCGCCCGTTCGGTCGCGATAGATGAAACCGCCTGTTCGGTCTCGATATGAAACCGCCTGTCCGGTCTCGATAGTTGAAACCGCCTGTTCGGTCTCGATAGTTGGCTGAACACCTTTCAGTGTCAACCGGGGGATAAATAGGGTTCGGGTTACCGCGGTCGCCATAAACGAACTTCATAGAAGCCCGTACGGTGACAACAACAGTAACGACCGAAATCTATTTATTGAGGGACAACGGTAAGACTGGGTTTGAGTGCATGATCCAAGGAGCGTCCAGGGGCACACAGGCTCGCTGCTAGACCTCTTTCGGTGCCGGGGGATTCTTTCCTCGCTGCGACACTGGCGAACACCACCACTGACGTCCACTCGAAGTCCAACGACCACTGCGGATCGAAGGGGAACTAGTAGTTTTGGACGGTTCTACTAAACCGTGATCAGACTTTCCGGCTCTGTCAGATCGTAGGCAGTTTATGGGTAACGCTGCCAACCTTAGGGTATTAACCGGTACCGAGCCGTGATGGGCCGCTAGCTAAACCAGAGCGCAGCCCGGAGGCCTTGCTGCAAGTCGTTGCCAGTTGCTGCCACATACTCTAGTCCTAGCCGAGAGTATTTATACTTACACTAGCAGTCTAATAAAGTCGTTACTTCCTGTTATTTGCGTAAACAGCTTCATACTAGACACTAGCAATAACGATGCTCTATAATACGTTTCTTAGGCATTATCATAGTTGCAACGCATAGTTGCAACAACGCGGCCATTATGTAATAAATATATCGTGATCGCCTATACAAAATTCAGTCCTAACTAACAAAAAATAACAATTCAATCCTAACTAATTCAGTGCTTATTAGTTAGGCCTGCTCATAGATTCTTATTGTTTGATCCTGGATTCTAAATTCTGAGTAAAATGGCATGGTTGAGTGGTGTAGGGCTGACTGGTCTGGCATGCAGTTGGGGTGACGAAGGTTCGCATCTGTCCATAAACTTACGCCCTTCAGGTTCATCTACTTACGCCGAGGAACTGCCGTTCTACTTGAGGAGATCGTACCTTGTTACCTCGGAGTGAATCGATATTGTGAAGAATATAGACAGATAACGAGGATTACGGTATGTTATCTTCTAAATATTCATTTCGTCTATTCTAAAATTAATTTGCTCGGGGATCTGGTCTGCAGAACCTATGCTCGCAGTTTATTCATCATTCTGCTGCTCCACAGTATGAAGTCCCGCACTTATGGCATAAAGCCGAGCGGTCCCACTGAATGCGGGTGACACCTGCCTGACCTGCCTGGCCGGTTAAGCACCAAAAATCGAGGTCCATTCGATAGAGCTGTATGCAAATCAGTCTAAAGCAGCTCCTGACGAAGGGATACCGCCTCCCAAAAAGACTGATGTGTGAAACATACATATGTCCATATTGTTCAGCATCTTGATTGGGGCGTGCTTTGTCGCATGCATTAATATCGGTTGAGTAATTAACATTGTATATACACCTAGAGATGAAACCCTATCACTTTCAGGTCCGAGATACGTCAGTGCGGGGACTGAGGTATCACACGGCAGAGAATGGTAGACCGAAAGGAAAAAGACACGGTGTGTAGCTGATGGCTGAAGCTGAGGTGTGAAGTGTGAACTATCTGCGGCTGCGTGAACTTTCTAAGTAGCTGGGAGCGTATGTATATAGGTTAGATCGATCTTTACTTTAAACATGAATTTGTTTGAATTCACGCGCGTTTATTTCTGCCCTTACCTGTCCTTTAACTCGGACTTTACTTCTGATTATCTAGCAGTTGCCTGGCGAAAAAGCGCGCCAAGTGTCACCGATATTTGCGTTTGAACCATTTCCATGTTACTGTGAGAATGTAAAACACCAAACACGTCTCAGTGCGTGCAAAGGGTATACTGTAGTGTAGATCAATGTGGAAACAGGGTTGCATGTGTAAAAAATTTACGTGTCTTTGTTGAAGAGAAGTAGCAGACGAGAAATAAGGTGCGTATCTTTGCAGACGAGAAGTAAGGTGACGCCACGTTTAATTGAAGTGAATGAGCTTTCTCGCACAACCCTTTGGACAGACTGGGAACCTATATACTAGGTACGTTCTTGGCTTTCTTACTGTAAAACAATCCTGTAAAAATGAACTGTTAAGATCTGGCAAAATGTTTACGTTACGGCGCTTATTTGTGACCATAATGTTAGTAGTTGGTGAGTGCATGCTAGTCAGGGATGAAGAAAACTATGTACTGGACATTGACTTTGCACTTTCCCGGCTGGGCTGTCGGCTGTTGTTTTCCCGTGCTGAATTTCCCAGAATCCGGGTGGGGGTTTTTTCGCGATGTTGCAAGCCAGTTGTATAGGGCATCGGAATCGCTCCTATATCGTTGATGACAAATGAAATGAAATGATTTATTACGACAGGCAAAGCGACTATATCGAGAACAAAGCGACAAACGACTACTATACTAAAATTCAATGTTAAACAACTCTATATCGTGACATTCACGCATCCCAAATTTTCCTACACGTTCCTGGATGTGAGTGTACAATTAGTACAATTGCATATTCAGGTTCATCTTTTGATGCTGAGATCGTACATTGGAGTTACACGATCGTGTGAAGAATTATGAAGATGAAAGACAAGAGGGTACGGTATGTTCTTTTCTGAACACATTGTTTATGCACTATTTTGTCGGGGATCTGGTATGCGGAATATATGCTCGCTGTTAGTGTTAGTTCACGTTCACTATTTTCTTGCACCCAAGTTCCCAATTATAGCATAAAGCCCCATGCGGGTGACTTCATTCGGGATTAATTCAGAAAGCTTTATGCGCATTCGCCTAAAGCAGCTCCCGCCTTTCCCGGGCTACCAGCTCCCAAAGAGATTGATACGCCGACCTATGTTACATAATGTCCCCATTGTTGCCATGTCCATTGTTTAGCATTGGGATGATTATTTAAATAGTTGACTTTATTGGATGCACTAGTGCTGGTTGCATCATTAATATTGTATGTAGGATTAGAAATGAAATCCCTTACGTTTCAGGTCCGAGAAAAGTCTTTTCGAAGTACGGGCGGAGAAGGGAGGGGAAAAAACCAAGAAGGCACAGATGTGTAGCTGAAGGGCCCGCGGCTGCACAAGTCTTTCTAATTGGAGTATCTGGAACGTCTATATTGGTAAGACATATCTGCTTACAGAAACTTACACTTGTTTTCATGCGCCAGCACTTTGTGACCTTAGTTACTTTACTCTTTAACTCGGACTATATTTCTGATTAGATATTGTTTCTTCCCATGTTCGCATTGCCACCCGTGTTCGCATTTGAAGTATTTCCATGTTGCTATGAGGCGTAGTAAACAAAAACATTACAAAAGTCAACGTGTAGAACAATGTGGAAAGTGGCCTCATAGGTAGTTTAGCGTGGCTTATCAAGTGATTGCGCGACGTGAACTCTCAGCTAGTTCAAATATGCGTGTAGCTTCGACTCCTGACTATTTAGGTAACCTGCCCGCTGGTGCTTTAGTTGAACTAGTGTTGATGCGATAAGCGTTATGAACATCTTTCCTGCCTAGCGATTATTTGATGTAGATGTGATAGTCAATGATATTTTTATTCGAGTCAAGGATTGAATTGTATAGTAGGTCGTTGACGGCACAACTATCACTGAGCAATTCAGGTTCCCGTTCCCGAATATGTCTGGCTTGACATATTATGACCCATCCGGAGTTTGGGATACACAGGGAGTATCGGTAAGGACTTTGCTTAAACTCCTTTTTAGGAGTACACCTTTAGCGTAATCACATCGTAGCGTAATCTGACAACGTGTATCGGCTTACGGGATTTTGAGTTTTGCCTCTCGTGAACGCCACCTTTGGCCTTATGAAGACTGTCCAAATGCGCTTAGGGAATTGCTCCCGGACTAAATTCCCAGAATTGCTTATTCGCAATGTTTCATGTCAGAGATATCGGGTAACTGAATTGCTTAATGAAGTAAGTGCTGGTTTATTGATTCGCTCAGACTTGATTTGTTTGTAATAATCATAGATTCTAAATCTAAGTTAGTACTCTACGTGAATTTTTTGATGTTCAGTAGTATCAACACCAACCGTTGACATGGGGACATATTTATTATGCAATTGAGTACTGTGCCTGATACCTTGATCATAAACGATGAATTGGAGTATGACGACGGCGGACAGTGATGTTTACGGTATGTTTATGTTTACTTTCTGTCCATTTATATAAGCAACGTTTATATTCCTACTGTGGGAACCCAACTGATCTGGTAAGATGTGTTCGACAGTAGTTTATTGACCGTTTTTGTCACCCACTCATAGGATGATAAAGGGTCGCTAAGTCCAGGCGAATGCGGGACCTAGGGACTCGCCCTGGGTGAAACATCTCCAAAAAACCGTCTAAGTCCAATCTTTAATACATTGTGCAAATTAGTCTATATGCTGCCGCACAAGGAGGCGTTTTCCCTGAAAAAAGTTGACGAGGCGGATCTAAGTTACAAGTCCGGCGTTCTAGTTGTTCAGTATAATAATTTCGGTGACTTGTTTCTTTTGGCCTTGGAGGATGCGATGCATATGTCTTTTTTTATGATTTTAGAATTGAAAATTCCTTTTCAGGTCCTCCAGTGCAATTTTTCCGTGCTCAGAAAACGGAGAGGCCATAAGAGATTTGTGATTCTGAACTACTGGGATCTGTACACATCTTAATTGGAATAACTGGAGTACTCTAACTAGGTAAGTCTAATTTTACAGCACTTGTTTTCATTCACACGTGGTTATTGCTGTCTGTAACCGCAATTTATTTTGGACCGTATTTCTGATTATGTAGTAAAAGCGCCAGTGTGCCACTACCACCCATGTTCTCGGCTGAATCATGTTACTATGCACATATAACACGTGGCAGTGTGCGCAAGGGCATACTGTAGACCAATGAGAACAACTTTAGCATAGGTGGCACACTCCATTTTTAGCCTAGTTCAAATATGCTTGCAGCTTACAGTGTATTCTTGACAATTCTGGCAATCTGCCCGCTTGTGCATACTGCATACTGTATTAGTTGAATTCATTTTGTGCGATAGTGCGGCTTCAAGTGCTATACAAATGCGTTGCGTACTTATTTCGTATGTTATATTTCTGACATAGTAGGAGTAGGACACAGGTAACTACTGAAGATGCGCACCATGTAGAAAGTAGAAAGTAGTGGATTAAAATTAAAATGATAGTGTTATCAGTTCTGTGTACTGATTTACTCATTTATTGAACCTATTGTAGTGATAGACTGTTCATTTCAGATGCTGATTGTAATCAACGTGTGCTGTGACGACGTTCCTCTTCACGCGTGGATCACTTTAATTATTATTGCCTTTTTTACTTTGTATTGTTCATTGATTGTTGTTTTGATTGCCTGATTAATTGTTGATTTAATTATTTAATGGCGAAAAAGAAAGCCATGGTGTGTATTTGTTGTTCATTGATGTCTTTGTTTTGTGTACATAAAATGTAACCGATCGGCACCCGAATCATAGAGGAAACCCAACGAGGGAAGCAGCAATACAAGAACAACACGAAGAAGACGCAACACGAAGAACATGGAGCAGGTTGGTGCATTCTTACGAAGTTATGTCCGTAGGAGTGCGCAATACTAAGAACGCGAAGAGAATGAATATATAACAGGTCCGCTATAAAAATACTGCGGTAAACTATTACCCCGTGCGCCGAACGAATTGGGCATTAAATAGTATGCAACGCGCTACCGAGCCGTGCTGTGGCTCGCATATTTAAACCACTATATTCTTGGTGCCCCGCAAGAATATGATGGCATATTAAAACACTATATTCTTGGTGCCCCGCAAGAATATGATGGCATATCTAATTAAACTGAACATAAAATACTGACATGCACAGTGTTTGTGATGTGAAAATAAGGTGTGCGCACATCTTATTTTAACATCAAGTTGTGATTGACCTGTGTTGTAGCGTGCCAGTTTTAAATATAACAGCGCTTTATTTGATTCAAGCGCGGGATTTCAATAATAACAGCGTGCGCCGTTGTGGCGCGCCAGTTTATATTGAAAACTCGCCCTTAATTTAAATGATGCGAAATAAATCTGGACGCGCTGCAACTCACAACCCGTGTTGTAGCGTGCCAGTTTTAAATATTACAACGCGCTATTTGATTTAAGCGCGGGGTTTCAATAATAACAGCGTGCGCCGTTGTGGCGCGCCAGTTTATATTGAAAACTTGCCCTTAATTTAAATAATGTGAATTAAATCTGGACGCGCTGCAACTCACAACCCGTGTTGTAGCGTGCCAGTTTTAAATATAACAACGCGCTATTTGATTTATGCGCGGGGTTTCAATAATAACCGTGCGCCGTTGTGGCGCGCCAGTTTATATTGAAAACTCGCCCTTAATTTAAATGATGCGAAATAAATCTGGACGCGCTGCAACTCACAACCCATGTTGTAGCATGCCAGTTTTAAATATAACAACACGCTATTTGATTTAAGCGCGGGGTTTCAATAATAACAGCGTGCGCCGTTGTGGCGCGCCAGTTTATATTAAAAACTCGCCCTTAATTTAAATGATGCGATTTTAATCTGGACGCGCTGCAACTCACAACCCGTGTTGTAGCGTGCCAGTTTTAAATATAACAACACGCTATTTGATTTAAGCGCGGGGTTTCAATAATAACAGCGTGCGCCGTTGTGGCGCGCCAGTTTATATTGAAAACTCGCCCTTAATTTAAATAGTGCGATTTTAATCTGGACGCGCTGCAACTCACAACCCGTGTTGTAGCGTGCCAGTTTTAACTAGTTTTAAATATAACAGCGCGCTATTTAATTTAAGTGCGGGGTTTCTATAATAACAGCGTGCGCCGTTGTGGCGCGCCTGTTTATATTGAAAACTTGTCGTTAATTTAAATAGTGCGATTTTAATCTGGACGCGCTGCAACTCACAACCCGTGTTGTAGCGTGCCAGTTTTAAATAGTTTTAGATATAACAGCGCGCTATTTAATTTAAGTGCGGGGTTTCTATAATAACAGCGTGCGCCGTTGTGGCGCGCCTGTTTATATTGAAAACTCGCCCTTAATTTAAATAGTGCGATTTTAATCTGGACGCGCTGCAACTCACAACCCGTGTTGTAGCGTGCCAGTTTTAAATAGTTTTAAATATAACAGCGCGCTATTTAATTTAAGTGCGGGGTTTCTATACTAACAGCGTGCGCCGTTGTGGCGCGCCTGTTTATATTTAAAACTTGCCCTTAATTTAAATAGTGCGATTTTAATCTGGACGCGCTGCAACTCACAACCCGTGTTGTAGCGTGCCAGTTTTAAATAGTTTTAAATATAACAGCGCGCTATTTAATTTAAGCGCGGGGTTTCTATAATAACAGCGTGCGCCGTTGTGGCGCGCCTGTTTATATTGAAAACTCGCCCTTAATTTAAATAGTGCGATTTTAATCTGGACGCGTTGCAACTCACAACCCGTGTTGTAGCGTGCCAGTTTTAAATAGTTTTAAATATAACAGCGCGCTATTTGATTTAAGCGCGGGGTTTCAATAATAACAGCGTGCGCCGTTGTGGCGCGCCAGTTTATATTAAAAACTCGCCCTTAATTTAATTGATGCGATTTTAATCTGGACGCGCTGCAACTCACAACCCGTGTTGTAGCGTGCCAGTTTTAAATATAACAACGCGCTATTTGATTTATGCGCGGGGTTTCAATAATAACCGTGCGCCGTTGTGGCGCGCCAGTTTATATTGAAAACTCGCCCTTAATTTAAATGATGCGAAATAAATCTGGACGCGCTGCAACTCACAACCCATGCCAGTGTAGCATGCCAGTTTTAAATATAACAGCGCGCTATTTAATTTAAGTGCGGGGTTTCTATAATAACAGCGTGCGCCGTTGTGGCGCGCCTGTTTATATTGAAAACTCGCCCTTAATTTAAATAGTGCGATTTTAATCTGGACGCGCTGCAACTCACAACCCGTGTTGTAGCGTGCCAGTTTTAAATAGTTTTAAATATAACAGCGCGCTATTTAATTTAAGCGCGGGGTTTCTATAATAACAGCGTGCGCCGTTGTGGCGCGCCTGTTTATATTGAAAACTCGCCCTTAATTTAAATAGTGCGATTTTAATCTGGACGCGTTGCAACTCACAACCCGTGTTGTAGCGTGCCAGTTTTAAATATAACAGCCCGCTATTTAATTTAAGCGCGGGGTTTCAATAATAACAGCGTGCGCCGTTGTGGCGCGCCTATTTATATTGAAAACTCGCCCTTAATTTAAATAGTGCGATTTTAATCTGGACGCGCTGCAACTCACAACCCGTGTTGTAGCGTGCCAGTTTTAAATAGTTTTAAATATAACAGCGCGTTATTTAATTTAAGCGCGGGGTTTCAATAATAACAGCGTGCGCCGTTGTGGCGCGCCTGTTTATATTGAAAACTCGCCCTTAATTTAAAAAGTGCGATTTTAATCTGGACGCGCTGCAACTCACAACCCGTGTTGTAGCGTGCCAGTTTGAAATAGTTTTAAATATAACAGCGCGCTATTTAATTTAACTGCGGGGTTTCTATAATAACAGCGTGCGCCGTTGTGGCGCGCCTGTTAATATTGACAACTCGCCCTTAATTTAAATAGTGCGATTTTAATCTGGACGCGCTGCAACTCACAACCCGTGTTGTAGAGTGCCAGTTTAAATAGTTTTAAATATAACAGCGCGTTATTTAATTTAAGCGCGGGTTTCAATAATAACAGCGTGCGCCGTTGTGGCGCGCCTGTTTATATTGAAAACTCGCCCTTAATTTAAAAAGTGCGATTTTAATCTGGACGCGCTGCAACTCACAACCCGTGTTGTAGCGTGCCAGTTTGAAATAGTTTTAAATATAACAGCGCGCTATTTAATTTAAGTACGGGGTTTCTATAATAACAGCGTGCGCCGTTGTGGCGCGCCTGTTTATATTGAAAACTCGCCCTTAATTTAAATAGTGCGATTTTAATCTGGACGCGTTGCAACTCACAATACGTGTTGTAGCGTGCCAGTTTTAAATATAACAGCGCGCTATTTAATTTAAGCGCGGGGTTTCAATAATAACAGCGCGCGCCAGTTTATATTGAAAACTCGCCCTTAAATAGTGCGATTTTAATCTGGACGCGCTGCAACTCACAACCCGTGTTGTAGCGTCCCAATTTTAAATAGTTTTAACTATAACAGCGCGTTATTTAATTTAAGCGCGGGGTTTCAATAATAACAGCGTGCGCCGTTGTGGCGCGCCTGTTTATATTGAAAACTCGCCCTTAATTTAAATAGTGCGATTTTAATCTGGACGCGCTGCAACTCACAACCCGTGTTGTAGCGTGCCAGTTTTAAATAGTTTTAAATATAACAGCGCGTTATTTAATTTAAGCGCGGGGTTTCAATAATAACAGCGTGCGCCGTTGTGGCGCGCCTGTTTATATTGAAAACTCGCCCTTAATTAAAAAAGTGCGATTTTAATTTGGACGCGCTGCAACTCACAACCCGTGTTGTAGCGTGCCAGTTTGAAATAGTTTTAAATATAACAGCGCGCTATTTAATTTAAGTGCGGGGTTTCTATAATAACAGCGTGCGCCGTTGTGGCGCGCCTGTTAATATTGAAAACTCGCCCTTAATTTAAAAAGTGCGATTTTAATCTGGACGCGCTGCAACTCACAACCCGTGTTGTAGAGTGCCAGTTTTAAATAGTTTTAAATATAACAGCCGTTATTTAATTTAAGCGCGGGTTTCAATAATAACAGCGTGCGCCGTTGTGGCGCGCCTGTTTATATTGAAAACTCGCCCTTAATTTAAAAAGTGCGATTTTAATCTGGACGCGCTGCAACTCACAACCCGTGTTGTACCGTGCCAGTTTGAAATAGTTTTAAATATAACAGCGCGCTATTTAATTTAAGTCGGGGTTTCTATAATAACAGCGTGGCCGTTGTGGCGCGCCTGTTTATATTGAAAACTCGCCCTTAATTTAAATAGTGCGATTTTCTGGACGCGTTGCAACTCACAATACGTGTTGTAGCGTGCCATTTTAATATAAACGCGCTATTTATTTAAGCGCGGGGTTTCAATAATAACAGCGCGCGCCAGTTTATATTGAAAACTCGCCCTTAAATAGTGCGATTTTAATCTGGACGCGCTGCAACTCACAACCCGTGTTGTAGCGTGCCAGTTTTAAATAGTTTTAAATATAACAGCGCGTTATTTAATTTAAGCGCGGGGTTTCAATAATAACAGCGCGCGCCAGTTTATATTGAAAACTCGCCCTTAAATAGTGCGATTTTAATCTGGACGCGCTGCAACTCACAACCCGTGTTGTAGCGTGCCAGTTTTAAATAGTTTTAAATATAAACAGCGCGCTATTTAATTTAAGCGCGGGGTTAAATAATAACAGCGTGCGCCGTTGTGGCGCGCCTGTTTATATTGAAAACTCGCCCTTAATTTAAATAGTGCGATTTTAATATAGACGCGCTGCAACTCACAACCCGTGTTGTAGCGTGTCAGTTTTAAATAGTTTTAAATATAACAGCGCGTTATTTAATTTAAGCGCGGGGTTTCAATAATAAAAGCGCGCGCCGTTGTGGCGCGCCAGTTTATATTGAAAACTCGCCCGTAAATAGTGCGATTTTATCTGGACGCGCTGCAACTCACAACCGTGTTGTAGCGGCCAGTTTTAAACAGTTTAAAATCAAAGCGCGCTACTTAATTTAAGTGCGGGGTTTTATAATAACAGCGTGCCCGTTGTGGCGCGCCTGTTTATATTTAAACTCGCCCTTAATTTTAATAGTGCGATTTTAATCTGGAGGCGTTGCAACTCACAACACGTTTGTACGTGCAGTTTTAAATATAACAGGCGCTATTTAATTTAAGCGCGGGGTTTCAATAATAACACGTGCGCGGTTGTGGCGCGCATGTTTATATTGAAAACTCGCCCTTAATTTCAATAGTGCGATTTTAATCTGGACGCGCTGCAACTCACAACCTTGTTGTAGCGTGCCAGTTGTAAATAGTTTTAAATATAACAGCTCGCTCTTTAATTTAAGCGCGGGTTTCATAATACAGCGTGCGCCGTGTGGCGGCCTGTTTATTTGAAAACTCGCCCTTCATTTAAATAGTGCGATTTTAATCGGACGCGCTGCAACTCAAACCCATGTTGTAGAGTGTCAGTTTTAGATAGTTTTAGATATAACAGCGCGTTATTTAAGTTAAGCGCGTGGTTTCAACAAGCGCGCCAGTTTATATTGAAACTCGTAGTGCGTGGACGCGCTGCGTGCCAGTTTAAATAGTTTTAAATATAACAGCTGTTATTTAATTTAAGCGCATGGTTTCAATAATAACAGCGCGCGCCGTTGTGGCGCGCTAGTTTATATTGAAACTCGCCCTTAAATAGTGAGATTTTAATCTGAACGCGCTGCAATCACAACCCTTGTTGTAGCGTCCAGTTTTAAATATAACAGCGCGTTACTTAATTTAAGTGCGGGGTTTCATAATAACACCGTGCGCCGTGGGAGCGCCTGTTTATATTGAGAATCGCCCTTAAATAGTGCGATTTTAATCTGGACGCGTTGCAACTCACAACCCGTGTTGTAGCGTGCCAGTTTTAAATATAACAGCGCGTTATTTAATTTAAGCGCGGGGTTTCAATAATAACAGCGCCGTTGTGGCGCGCCGTTTATATTGAAAACTCGCCCTTAGTAGTGCGCTTTTAATCTGGACGCGCTGCAACTCACAACCCGTGTTGTGGCGTGCCAGTTTTAAATATTTTTTAATATAACGCGCGCTATTTAATTTAAACGCGGGGTTTCAATAATAACAGCGTGCGCCGTTGTGGCGCGCCTGTTTATATTGAAAACTCGCCTTTAAATAGTGCGATTTTAATCTGGACGCGCTGCAACTCACAACCCGTGTTGTAGCGTGCCGGTTTTAAATAGTTTTAAATATAACAACGCGCTATTTAATTTAAGCGCGGGGTTAAATAATAACAGCGTGCGACGTTGGGTGCGCCTTTTATATTGAAAACTCGCGCTTAATTTAAATAGTGCGATTTTAATTGGACGCGCTGCAACTCACAACCCGTGTTGTAGCGTGCCAGTTTTAAATAGTTTTAGATATAACAGCGCGTTATTTAATTTAAGCGCGTGGTTTCAATAATAACAGCGCGCGCCAGTTTATATTGAAAACTCGCCCTTAAATAGTGCGATTTTCATCTGGACGCGCTGCAACTCACAACCCATGTTGTAGCGTGTCAGTTTTAAATAGTTTTAAATATAACAGCGCGTTATTTAATTTAAGCGCATGGTTTCAATAATAACAGCGCGCGCCGTTGTGGCGCGCCAGTTTATATTGAAAACTCGCCCTTAAATAGTGCGATTTTAATCTGGACGCGCTGCAACTCACAACCCGTGTTGTAGCGTGCCAGTTTTAAATAGTTTTAAATATAACAGCGCGCTATTTAATTT